>JAECUM010064046.1:0-25641 GCA_016617855.1 Megalonaias nervosa | reverse complement strand
GAGAGAGAGAGAGAGAGAGATGGACTGATAGATAGATAGGTAGACGGACTGATAGATGGAAAGATAGATTTTACACAGCTATCTGGCCTTCTGTGCATATGCTGCCACGATCCATATTCAACACCTGGAAATGAGTGGGCGACTGCATGAATCTACCATAATACCTGAATTTGGATAGACTCTCCAGCGGCGGATGTATTTGAAATTTTGCTGTTGGGGTTAGGATGGTTGGAGGCAAATGTATGAATATTTGGAGGCTGGAGGCATCGAATGATGCTGTCACCTAGACAAAGCGTTTTTTTCAAGCACATATATATGGCTTTGACATCCGGACTCCAGGTACGGGTAAGTACAAGATGGTTCAAATATGGGTGTTTTTGCAACGAAACCGAACTCTGGTCTCATTTATTTCAAATTTTTACGTTTGATGATCTTTTATAGTTAGAAACACAATGTTGTTTGAAGTGTGGCATATTGAGACAGATTTTGCCAAGGCGTATTATGACAGGATAGGTTCCAAACAAAAACAAAACAACAAAAAGAAAACAAAACACCTCCTATAAAACTTGTTTAAGTTGTTTAGTTTAAATTCAGCTGCGTTTAAGGTAGACGCTAATATGAACAATATTTTATCAGTCGCTAACAAGACAGGAGATCACCTAGATGATGAGCTTGATCGTCATGAGAAGGTACAAAAGTTCTGCAACGACGATTAGTCAACTAGCCTCACTAAAATGATAGAAAATGACAGTAGGAAATATAATAAATGATCTAAGAAATAAAACAGAAGAATCAGTCGCCTGCCCCCCCCCCCGCCCAAAAAAATTCCAAAAATGAAAGATATTTGGAGAAGAAATGGGGCGACTGCGTGAACAAGAAAGTCAGACAAAACCCTAAAACTAAAACGAAGAGTCAGCAGAAGACAATTTGAACAGAGAACATGGCCTAAACAGTTATGACGTAGAAACTATATTGAATTTGTCTGACAAAGAAAATGAAGAGCCAGATTCTCGTGATGATGAAGAGACTAAACCCAACGCAGACATTCTCAGTAACAGCCAGAAAACAGAAATTCCACCGCCAAAACCTGAAGTGGAAATTTCAAAGCCAGAGAAGCTGCTATAGATGGAATTCTAGAATTTAGAAGAACACAAACAAGACAGCAGAAGGTACAAAGACTATGGCAATTACAAGACAAGTATTCTTGCCGCGGCTCTTAAACACGTTTTGTAGTTAACTATAAAGGACAAATTAGCGCTTGCAGCACCTGATTACAAATTCCTAATTATACCCAGCTGATACATATTGGCCTAATATATACTGATCATAAGATAGCAAATCGCATTGATGCTAGCGTATTTAACATAAAACCTCATAAGGACTATCTTCTAAAGTATTCAAAAACAATCGTTTAAAGCTGATGAAAGACTAACTGGACGTTAAATGGTTAAGTGTTTTGCAAAATAAAATTGAGGCGTATTAGCTTATCGTTATGTATCAACACAGGAACACATATTCTGTCAATGAGCTTCGGACTACTACTGATTTATCTCAACACTAGGATTGGTATCGAGAATATGAATAAAGAACAAAAATCAGCAACAACAGAAATTTGGCGAAGAATCTTTGTTGACGCCCCAGAGATTACAGGTTCTGAAATGCTATTTAGAGTGGGACAATTACCAAAAGAGGCGAAATGTATCAAAATGGACTAGAACAAAGTACCTTGTTTCTATGCAAATTTCATCTCAAACTAGATTTAGAATTGTCTTATATCCAAACATGAAATTCCGAAGCCTGGAGCAGAAAAGCTGCAGAATTAAACACGGGGCTAGAATCTGGGGGTCGAAATTCTTGAGCGAATATAACAATTAAAATGGCATATTATCTGATCACAACATATTTGATGCGACTAAATGAAGATATCAATTCGCCCGTTGCAACAAAGAGATATGTAGAAGGAATTCAGAAGACTAAGATTTCACTGAGTTATCACAACATTTGTTCTAAACGAATTCGCCAGAGGCAGATCCTTATATTAAAACAAGACTACTAGAAAAACAAAATTGACAGCAGTTTCTTCGGAAAGGTCTTAGGAGCAACTACAACTGTGCTCAAACTTATTAACTCATATCATGCTGCACAGAATCATTGATCTGTAAAAACCTCTTTGCATTATATGAAGAATATAATACATTTCAGTCATATTAGCTGCCGCTTCGAAAAAGAACAACGCAAAGAACTTATTGCATATTATCAATCCTGTCTCAAAACGGCTTACTGCTTTAAAATGTCGCACCGATCTTACATACTCTGGTTGTTTTTGTTGACAGAGATTCCTCTGGTCCTTATAGTAGTAAGGGAATACCAGGTTTCTGGCTCAAAGACCCTATTTCATACTAGGGACCAGGTGATAGCCAGTGATAGAACATTTATGTTTACATTCCGAGGCTTCTATGTTTGATTTTGGCTCAAAGACCCTATTCCATACTAGGGACCAGGTGGTAGCCAGTGATAGAACATTTATTTTCGCATTCCGAGGCTTCTATGTTTGATTTTGGCTCGGAGACCTCATTTTAGACTAGGGGTCAGGTTATGACCAATGATAGAACAGATATTTTTACATTTCAAGGTTTCTATCATTGGTCGGCATATTCTTAAGTTTTTTGGTTGATTATTTATCAAGTTTAGATAAAATTTCATACCCTATCATTGCCGTATTTTTTATCATAACTATTTTCATATCTACTAACCCTCATTGGTAAAATATCTGTTAGCATACTGTCAATAATACGAAACTCGCGTATTAAATCGTCCATATCATATTTTACACCTCTCAAATAAGATCGTATTTGATCAAGTAATTTTTTATAAGTGATAATTGCTATCTTACAAGCATTTTTGTTTCGTTTCAAGCCTGGGTTCAATCATTTTGCAAGCTGTTGAAAGAGAGACACCGATACCAGATATAATTAACAGAAAAGGATTTAATGACACCCCACTTGATATTATGCCAGAGGTGGTCATTAGCAGTGATAAATATGATATTACTCGAAGTATTCCATTATAATATCTGTAACATTGTTTCACACACCAAAGGTTTTTATGACAAAATTTATAATATTGCATCAGTGCGGCAATATCCTGTTTTGGAATTTCTTCTGAAATATGATTAAAATCGACCATCTGTTTTTTCATTATACAATATTTTATACAAAAACAAAAGTTCTGGTACCAACAATCGAATCGAGAAACTCACGAAATTTATTATTTTAGGATCAGCTGTAAAATCTCTGCATTTGTCATAAACATCTGACGAGATGTCATCGTATCACTTATCTGTTAGTACCTCACTTTTCTTTAACCAAACATAGGAATCAAAAATATTTCCTAGTTCACTCTTATACAAATCTGTTCTATTAATCAAATTACTGTAATCGCTTTCTGTTTCATCAATATACCCT
Source organism: Megalonaias nervosa (assembly GCA_016617855.1). Taxonomy (NCBI): domain Eukaryota; kingdom Metazoa; phylum Mollusca; class Bivalvia; order Unionida; family Unionidae; genus Megalonaias; species Megalonaias nervosa. The sequence goes on along the minus strand of JAECUM010064046.1, from coordinate 22,177 downwards.
AATACTTAACTCAACTGATCTAACGTGAAAATTTTGAGGACAAGATGTTGTCTGATAATTGCATATGCGACCACGAAATTTGCTAGGATTAATTTTTGGAGATCTTCTTTCCTTAATAATCTCACATCTGAAATTTTAAAGGGAGTAATTTTTTTTAAAAAGCCATATTTTATGCAATAACATTGTGTATGGTTCTGTGAATATTTTCTCAACCTCATTGTAATAATTTCGTAATGATAATTGTCTAGAGAGCTGGATTCACGGAAATGGAATATCGTCTGCTTCACCTATATCGTAATAAGAATCAGACTTTACTTCCAACTTTGTTAGTCTGATATGGTTAAAAAACTTTTCTCGCTCATTATCCTTAAGATAACTAATTTCATTGTCAAAATCTTTGATTATTTTTAGAGACCTTTCAACAATAATCGGATTAAATTCTGGGTTTTCTTTACGTATCATTGGCAAAATTGCGTTTGCGTACACTTAATAATTAACGCTGTGTCCGGTGTGATAGTAACGATTTTAATTAGGGTTTCTTTGTCGTGGTAGTACATGCCAAAATACTTAAAAATTTCTCGTTTCAAAAAAACTATTATATAACTTCCTGTTTCTTTTTATTCCTGTTATTCTAGATTCTGCTAGTCTGTTGAGACGATCATGGCTACCTTCTACAGCTTTTGTTACATCATCTCTTTCAGCGTAAGCTCGTTCTTTTATTACGTTCGATTTTATTATCAAATCCAAATTTCCAAAATCAAGCTCAAGCAATATTTTTTTTTAGCAGGATTTCAACTTGTTTTTTTTTTTCTAGACAATCATCAGGATAACAGTAACTACCTGTCGCTTCAGGGTTATCTATTGCTTCTTTCAGTTGTGGTCCTCGGATATGCATAACACGAACAAATTTTTTTTTCTTCTTCTGACAATGGAGAATTTATCATTGGAATTGAAAAAATTTTCTGGTATTTATTACACGTGCGGCTAGTGATTCGTCCCCAACCTTTTTGGTGGGGTTAAAAATATTGTCATAAAATTCTTTCGCAACGTCTATAAACCTATGTGTTTTCATTATTTTATAGCAATAGATTAAATTTGATCATCGAGTGTGTATATTTAAAATGATGTTGGTCCTGGAAACGGATGTTCAGCAGCAACAACATACAAAAGAAAATGCAAATACTTGTTGACAGTATTTTCTGTCGGAATTGTAAAATATTGTGTTGTTGAGATATACGTATTATTTGTGCTATACAATGTTGCCCAATAAATATCATCATTTGATCAGTCAAAGCACCAAGTATAAATCCGACCAGCACTAGGATTTAATCGACCGCGAAAATGAAATTGCCAAATAGCAAGTGCAGTAGGACATTTGATTTTAATCCAAAAATGTTCAACTTCTCCGTTTGTCGTCCACTCATGTCTATCAGAGAAAGCATAATGAGGATAATTTTCAGGATAATGCGATGATGCGCTTACCTCAAACCCAACACGATTGTCAGTTGCCTTAAAAAGTGTTGGAATATATCCAACATTGTTTTCAGTTCGTTTTATACCACTACTATATAAACTATCAACATACGCTTTATTTGTTAGATCATTAGGATTAACTGGAACATATGTCGTCGTTATTTTATTGCTTCTCATGTTTAGATTGCCTGTCATTGTCCATCAGATTTTTTAAGGTATGGGGTATGTTCGTCTTTTAACTGGCCATAACTAATAGCATCAGTATCATTAGCTGGTGGTGAGGTTGTCGGTAATCCAGTTAATTTTGAATTTGACTTAGGTCTCCTGTCATTGTGCCGCCGGCTTTGTTATCTTTGCTGTCGTCAACTGATTTTAATTGTGCATAACTTACCGCTTGCTTGTTATCTGCATTTGCTGGTGGGTATAAAGTTTCCAACCCAATAATTTGTTTGCCTGACATATTAATACTACCTGTAAGTATTCCGCCTGTTTTGTCAAGCTTGTTGCCGTCTGCATACTTCAACTCTAAATAACTTACCGCTTGAGTTTGAGTTAAGTTTGCCGGCGGATACCCAGTCTCCAAATTTTTTTTTCCTGACATATCTAAGTTACCGCTTGAAGTTCCTCCTGTCAGTGACAGTTTATTATCATCGACAGATTTCAGTTGTGCATAACTAACTGCTTGTGTATTAGCGACATTTATTGGCGGATACGCTGTTTCTAAACCTAATACTCGTTGATTTGACATGAACAAATTACCTTTCATTGTGTCACCAGTTTTCTTTAAGTAGCTTGATAAATCAATACTGCAGTCTGTACTAACAACATCAGTCGACGGATCTTTTATTATTGTTCCAAATTTTATATAATAGCTCATTATTTGTTTATTGTTTGACAATTTTATGTCAACTTACTTTATAATATGTCTATATTAAATTTTGATACAGAACGGCTAATCAAACACCAACATAACAACGAACTTCCAGATTGCCACTACCTCATCGTTGGCCGTACAGGGTCTGGTAAAACAAATCTATTATTAAATCTTTTACTCAACAACATCTTCAACTACGATCGAGTATATATTTACACAATTAACCCACAACAGGATAAATACGAATTATTGAGCAATTATAACAGCAAACTTCGTGATGAGCTTAATGCCGGTGATGATATATTTATGATCAGGTAATCAGAGGAATTAATTCCAGTAAATGAATTTGATTCGTCCGAACATAAAATAGTTGTGTTTGACGATATTCCGCTAAACAATGAAGACATGAACAAAATAAGATCGTACTTTTCACTGTCGCGTAATAAAAGATGTAATTCTGTCTACCTTGCTCAAGTATTTTACAACGTTGACAGATTTATCAGGAGAAATACAGGATGTTTTATACTATTTCCCGGACTAGATAATCTTGACGTAAGAAATAAAGCAAACGAGCAGTGAGGTGACGTAACAAAAATAAATATATTGAATTATATCATAAGGCAACCAAAGACAAATATAACTTTTTCTTATTTGATAAACTCGCAAGTGATCCAGCTAAGATATTTCGTTGCTGTATTGACACATTTCTCTAGGTGAATTTTATAGCAACATATATAAAATAATAATGGACGAGCGTCAGCAAAGAATCGAATTACTAAAGAAATTTGTTACAGCTCGAGCTGCTTTTAAGAAAAAAGAAGAAGCTCGCCAAGGGCAAGCTAACGCAGAAGAAGCAGCCGCTATTTTTTTTAAACCTGTTACTGAAACAGTAATTGGCAAGCAGCCAGAAGTGTCAACAATACTTGCAGAAGAACTATAAAAAAAGATACAAGAAAAAGGCTTGTTATGTCTACTTGGAGAAACACCAAAAAGAAGAAACCAGAAAAATTGTAACTTAACTTGTTATAAATATTGCTGATCCCGTTGCACGACAGGTTGAATTTGATAGATTAATGAACAATCCTCTTGCGCTTCAGCATGCGATAACAAGATTGACAGTTAATCCATCTGAGTTAAAAAGTTGATAAGAGATGTGTCAGAGCAACAAAAAATGATGCAAGAAAGTATGATAAAAATAATGTCTATTAAAGAAAGTATAAGATTTTACAGAAAACAAGCTGGGGGGAAAATAGATGATACTGAGCATAATGAATTTATTGAAAAATATTTGTCAGAAGAAAATCTAAACGATCTTAACAACATTAGAAAATGGTCAGAAGATAACTGCAAAAAACTGGTAGCTACTTTAGAAAAAGTATACAATGATTTTTTGAAAGCTGATGAAGAAATTAAAAACGCTAGAGAAGAAGAAGAAATAATTCCTCTGTTAGATACAATAAGAGACGGAATTATTGCTGAGACTTTGTATAAAACAGCACACCAATACAGAACTAGAGAAATAGATTATAGTAAAGGCTGGACTTTCAAAAGATTATTCGATCAGCATGAACGTAATCGAGATATAAGATAACAGAGGAAATAGAAAAAACTGGATCTGGCGTTAAAGGTTTTACATCAAACGCAGATGTAGTTGAGAGGCTACTGCTGTTAATATAGTCCAAGGAGGTAGGTAATGAAAGCACTGAAATCGACAATGAAATTACTGATATACTAGATCATCGTAGATCGAGCAGATTACTAACATCGGCCGAGTACGAAATTTTACACCCCGATTTAATTTAATTTAAGCGAGGCGATCTTATATAATGTCGACAACTTTGTTACTTGATTCCTCACAGACAGCGAGTGACAGCGCAAACATTTCCGTCTACTATAATCCGCCAATAATACTAGATCCTGGTAGACAGTACAAAATTGGGTTAATTTCTGCTACAGTATGGCACTCTATGCCAAACGTAACAAAAATTTTTAACGATGACTTTACACTTAAGTCTGGGGCAACGACCTCAGTCAAAATACCACAAGGAGCATATAATGTGACTGATATTAATAAAACGATAAAAGAACTGATCGACACCTTTGGGTTGCGGAAAAGTTTGGCTTGTTCCAAACTATAATACGCTACGAGCTAGAATTACACTAAAAAATAATTTGATAATCGATTTCTCCCCAACGACTAGCATTGCATCGCTGTTAGGCTTTAAGAACCAGCAGTACGGCAGTGTTACAGAACAAAGTGTATCATATAACGGTGACCTGCCAGTGAACATAACTGATATAAACACAATATTGATTAATTGTTCTATCGCTTCAGGGTCCTACTCAGCTAGAGGTAACCAGGGTCGAACAATCTACAGTTTTTCACCTGATGTCCCACCAGGGTCTCTAATGCAAATTGCTCCCAGACAAATAATATATTATCCAATTACCCCTGAAAATCAAATAACGAGTATAACAATGCAACTAACAGACAAGTCGGATAGACAGCTGAATTTGAATAATGAGATTGTTATTTATTACTTACACCTACGCGCAACAACGTATATTGTTGTACAACCTTCTTGATATAATAAAATGAGACAGCGAAAGAAAGTTTTACAGAAGAAAAATCGTTGGAGGATTTTTTGGAAATATATTACAATCATTATTGAAAATGTTCCAGGAATTGCACGCAAAGTAGCACCAATTGCACTTGACGCAGGTAAATCTTTTGCTAGCACAGCTGGTACTGCATTAGGACAAAAAGTTGCTGATAAAATTAAAGGTGCACCGCAAAGCGGAGTCCCGACTGTCGCAGATATAAAAAGAGCAATATCAGATATTGCACCGACAGCAGAAACAGAATGGGCCATGATAGCTACCACAAAAAAAATTATTAGCACCAAGAGGCGAAAATGTAGTACGTAAACTTGTAGCGAAAACAAGAATAACGCCTGCTGCATTTTAATTGCAGTTTTGTGTGTTAAAATAAAATAAAATGACAGTCAAAAATTATCTCGATCTTGCCGAGGAACATGATACCGACGACGTAGTGACAGAGTATGAGTACATTGAGTACTTGGATGATAACTCAAACAATCCAAAAAAAGCTGGTCCCAGAACTTTTAATACACGTGACGAGAACTTGTTTCTGCTGCAGCACAAGGCAGCAATAGAAGTGCGTGGTCAGTTATTAACTGCTATAGGCGGCGATATTCCAGCTGGTGCAGAAATTGCACTTGTCAATAACGGTTGGAGTTTATTTCAAAGCGCACGGTATCAACTTGCCAGTCAAACAGTGGAAGATATTTCAATGCATTTACCTATAGCGAGTACAATACTTAATATTGTCTCATTCAGTGACGATTACTCGAGATCAGTGGCCACAAATATTACGTGGTTTAAGGACACCGGATTTGGGGCAGCTGTTTCAAGCGAGTTCCGTACTGGTGCTGGTAATCCTGCCCCAGATAACAATAATCTAATCGCCAATCCAGCTGCTAATGATGTAGCAGCAATAGGTGATTCTATAAGATTAGCGGTCACAAGAATACGACAACAGAGATATAATGAGGGATATGCCAAACGAAAAGCATTTGCTGCAGAATCTCGCCAAATAACAATGATGCTTCCGTTAAGCACAATATTTGGATTTTGCCGTGATTACAACAAAGTATTTCGAGGACTAAAACATACGCTTATTTTAGATCGAGCGGATCAAAACGATTGTATAATGCACGCCGAATGAGTGGCTGAAGGTCAGTTTGCTATTACAAGATTAGCTCTGTGGATGCCACGAGTTGTTCCGTCTGTAGCTAAAATGATGGAACTCGAATCACTGCTGACCAATTACACAAAAGGATACATCTCCAGCAAAACAAAATTTAACAAACAGCTATTCCTAATGTAATCTGATTACACATGGCGTGTTACAACTACATCAAGCGAACAATTACCTCGACATTTGTTCGTTGTATTTCAGCGGCAAGCGGGCCGCAATGATCAAGAAATGAACAACTGTGTATTTGATAACTTAGATGTCAGACGAATTTTTGTTAGAATAAATTCTAGGCAATATCCCGAACGTGCAATCGAATGTAATTTCACTGATGATGCCACTAAAAACATATCTCGGCCGTATATGTACCTTATGGAGGCTATGCAAAAATACCAGGACGCTGACAGTGGGTCTCAGATATCAGTAGAAGAATTTCGATGAATATATCCTATCTTCTATTTTGACGTTTCAAAACACCCCGAGCAAGCTATCAGATCGACTGCTGATATTGAAGTTACTTGGACACTTGGCGCAATGCCAGCCGGACAATATAATGTATACGCGTTATTTGTTAGTGATCGATTTTTGACAATTGATGCGATCATTAGAAATCGTCATTAGGTTAAATATCTTAGCAAATATGAAATCGAATGTAATGCTCTTTTTGCTGGCCAGCTATTTTCGTGTTAAGGAAAGGTTTTATCAGCTGCCAAAACACTTGTTGCTCTGTGACAGTAAAATTAATTTTTATAATTTTTTTGGCAACATGATACTTAAAATTATATCGTCCAGTAGGCGGTCTGCTGTAATTTTTCTTGTCAACGACAGTGTCGCTGTCGCCTACAATCTCGTCTTATTCGTCGTCATTGTTGTACAAAATATCATCTTCACAGTAGCCAGCAGAATTTTCTGAGATTATGTTATATTTTGGTATACAATTATCATCAACTACCGTGTCGTCCGCGTATATATCAGCAAGTCGCTTCATCAGATTCATATTATAATATATTTTTATCTAATTTATATAATAATAGGATGACTGACGAAATAAAGTATCATCATAAAGTTACTATATTAACTTACGGAGAATTAGCTGAGGCAGGGCGAAAATGCTTGTTGGGTTATAGTTCTTATTCTGTTGACGTTAATGTCATGCAAGGCAAATCTAACAAAATTCTTCTGACAGGGGCAGAAAAAAGTAAACTTAATGATAGAGCAGTAAGGACGCTGAAATTTAACAAAAATGATGTCCTAATGTTTGCTCACAACTGTCTTACCAAAACCGAGTTAGAAAATATAATTAATGATCATATCTAAAGATAATCCTGTCAAAGGTTGACATTAATATAGCTGATCTTGTTACCCTTCTGCTACATCTTTCACTGATTTGCTGTCAATTTTATAGTGTTTAGCAGCAGCTGAGATTGAAGGAAATTTTAATTCCTCATCTGTTTCGGTATTTACCGCAATGATAGGTCTTCTGGGATTTTTAAAATTATTTCCACCACCTGATCAATGTTTAGTATTTTCTTGAGACGTAACTAAATCTAAGTTTTCCAGACTATTGTTTGTTCTAATTTTATCAATGTGATCGATGACTAAACCAGTTGGTATTGGTCCTTTGAAAGTTTCGTAGACAAAACGGTGACAGTAATAACCAACTTGATCAGTTAGTGTTCCTCTGACAGTTATTCTAAGATATCCGTTATTTTGCATTTTTCCTAGCACTTTTTTCGTTTTTCTATGTCGAATAATTCCTTTGTCAGAGGCCTCATACAAATCAAATACAGGGTGAGGATGAAATTCGTTTTGCAAAGACAAGTTTTCAGTGTTGTCATCGGTGATCGCGCCATTAACATGATATACGCGTTGTCCTTCTAGAATTTCATCACAGAATAACGTGTAAATAAAATCTTTTCTAAAATTTCAACACTGTCTGTGCAATCTCCGCTTACGCTGATCTTATTGCCTGCTATGGTTGATTTGCCAATCGATCGTCTGTGTTTGACGTGAATCACTGATCCTAACATATTTCCTGCGTACTCGTTGAAAACAGGGTGAAAGTAATAGTATTCTTGTTCAGTTGCGAAATTCTATGTCATTATACTATAAGCAATTTGTATCTCTAATTGATTGTTCAGCTGGCGCGCAGTGAATTATCGATCGAACAATCAATTAGATATATGATACTACATTATATAACAATACTGCAGTTACGTGATATGGCTAAGAAGAGTCTTATGGGGAAACCTACACAAATAGCGACCGCTTTTGGTGAATTTGACAACAGCTATAGGTTTGATAAAGAAATCGTACTTGTAAATTTTACTGCAACTGATCTTTATCATTTGTTAGAACCAGCCGTAAAACTTGAACTCGAAAAACACAGAGGCTTAAGAATACTAGTGCAGTATCACGTTATATTTTCAAAGCTGCTTGTAACAGACGAATCGACTGACAATGATTTTTCAGACCCTTACATTAATGCAAAATCGAGACGTGTTTTGCTTGGAACTAATATGCATTTGCTAACCGAAGAAATACACCAGGAAATCTGGAAAAAGATAGAAGAATTTGCTGAACTAGGTTGGGCTGGAAATTTGAAATGATTTCTGAAATTTTATTTCACACAATGAAATATAACGTATTACGCGGTAGCGGCGCATATGTTGACTTACCACAAAAAATAAAAAATAAAAAATGTTGTATAAACGTGAAGAACTACTTTGATCAAAAATGTTTTCAGTGGGCTATTATTTCTGCGTTGTTTCCAGCAGAACAAAATGCTGATCGCGTTGACAAGTATCTTGCTTATGTGTCAAGATTGAATTTTACTGGTATTGACTTTCCCGTTGCAGAAAATCAAATACCAAAGTTTGAAAAGCAAAATAATAATATTTCAGTAAATGTTTTCGGACTAGATGAGCGTGAAAACGTGTATCCGAGATATATTTCAGAAAGAGCCTCTCAATCGACAATGAACTTGCTGTTTTATAAAAATCATCACGTTTGGATAAAGAACTTTAACGGACTTGTTGGCAGGCAGTATAACAAAGACAAAAATAAAAAGTATTTCTGTTATCGTTGTTTGCATGGGTGCACTGATATTGAAATATTACAGAGGCACCTGCAGTATTGTAATGATGTGCAGTGGATAACAATGCCATCTAAAGATAATAATTTGTTACAATTTGTCAATCATAATCACAAACTAAAAATTCCTTTCGTGTTATACGTCGACTTTGAGTGTCTACTACAGCCTGTGCTTGGCGCAGAAAATAATCCTAATCAATCTAGTACGAGGAAAATACAAAATCATATTCCTTGCGGAGTAACGTATAAGGTAGTATGTTTTAATGATCCGAGTTTATCAAAGCGTATTAAATTATATCGTGGTAAGGATCCGGCTGTTTGGCTTCTCAAGCAGTTGATTGATGAAGTTGATGATATATTTATACACTTCAAAAGAATTGTTCCAATGACAGCGTTAACAACCCAGCAGAAATCTGATCATGAACAAGCAGAATTTTGTCACATTTGTGAAAAAGCTTTTGACGTTGATAAAAAAGTACGTGACTATTGTCATCTAACAGGACAATATCGTGGAGCGACTCATGACAAATGTAATTTAAAGTTTCATGCTCCAGATTTTATTCCAGTTGTTCTTCATAATTTCAGAGGATATGACAGTCATATTATAGTAGAAGCTTTTGGTAATGATGAAATAAAGTCTCGTTTAAAACTTGATAATGTAATCAAGTGCATTCCAAATAATTTTGAAAAGTATATGTCGGTTACGCTAGGTAAGTTGCGTTTCATTGACAGCCTGCAGTTTATTGCGGCATCATTGGATGAGCTAGTGAAAGGTTGTAGCGAGTTTAATAACCTACGAGATTGTTTTGGAGAAAAATTTAATCTACTGACAAAAAAAAGAGTGTTTCCTTATGAGTATCTCGATGACTGGAGCAAATTTGATGAAATTTCTTTACCCGACAAAGACAAATTTTATTCGCAACTAAAAAATGAAAACATAACTGATAGCGAGTATAAGTACGCACAAGATATTTGGAAAGAATTTGATTGCAAGACGTTTGGCGATTATCATGATTTGTACTTGAAAACTGATGTATTATTACTTGCGGACGTATTTGAAAGCTTTAGGAAGGTGAGTTATATCAATTACGGACTTGATCCTTGTTGGTATTACTCTTGTCCCGGGCTATCTTGGGATGCTCTGTTAAAGTTTATTAAAGTAAAGTTAGAGTTACTAACAGACGTTGACATGTTTAACTTTATTGAGAAAGGTATTAGAGGTGGTTTTAGCGTGATAACAAAAAGTGTTCGAAAGCAAATAGCAAATATATGAGCGAGTACGACCCCAATCTTCCATCGAAGTATATCATTTATCTAGATTGCAATAATTTGTATGGTCATTTTATGAGCGAATCAATGCCATTTGGCGGATTTCGTTGGATTACACCTGACTAATATCTGGCGGAGACGGAAAAGAAGATACCTGACAATGTCTCCTATTTCGTTGCAGTTGATCTCGATTATCCTATTTCGTTACATGATTTACACAACGATTATCCGTTTTGTGCGGAGTCAATGATAATAGACTTTAGTTTGTTATCTCAAGAACAATAAGTAATAGCATCGCCAAAACAAGATTCTAAGGTAAAAAAAAACTAGTCCCAAATTTGCTTGACAAGAGAAATTATGTTTTGCATTATAGAGTTTTAAAACAAGCAATAGACGCTGGTCTTGTGTTGAGGAAAGTTCATCGTGTGCTAAAATTTAATCAATCTCCGTGGATGAGAGGTTATATTAACTCAAATATTTCTAGGAGAGCTCTAGCGAAAACTGATTTCGAAAAAAACTTCTTTAAACTTATGAACAACTCCGTCTTTGGTAAGACCATGGAAAATATTAGAAGACGGGTAAACATTGAACTAGTTAATGATATCAACCGCCGAAACAAACTTGTGTCGGACGATAATTTTGTCAGCATGAAAATTTTTAATGAAAATCTTGTCGAAATACAGCGGCGGAAAACAAATCTAAAACTAAATAAGCCGATTTATGTCGGAGCTTCTGTGTTAGATTTGTCGAAGTGGCTGATGTTCGTTACAAATTTATCAAAAAGCAGTGGCCGTCAAGTAGATTGTTGTTTACTCATACTGACTCGCTCGGTTATGAAATCGAATGTGAGGACGTCTATCAAAATATCTTTTATAACCAACATCTGTTTGATCTCTCCGATTACCCTCGCGACAGTAAATTTCATGACGACACAAATGAAAAGGTTATTGGTAAATTTAAGAAGAAGTTGAACTCGAACGTCATCAAATACTTTATTGGATTGCGAAGCAAAATGTACGCCGTATTGTTAGGCAATAATAAGATAACAAAAAAGCAAAAGGTTTGCCTCGCGATTTTGTTAAAAATTTTATGGGATTTGATGATTACAAGTACGCGCTCGACGACGGTGTTAGTTATATAAGAGCAATGGCTATTCGAACAAATCATCATAAACTTGAAACAGATGTTATTATCAAACGCGGTTTAAGTAATTTTGATGACAAACGTTATTGCGAAAACGGAGTAGATACGTTTGCACTTGGATACAGTCGCGATGACAGATCTACACTTGACATTATATTCGATGACTAGGGTATGAAATTTTATCTACACTTTAGAAATAATGTTCGAAAATTTGGCAGCGACAAATAGCATCAATAGCAAAATCAAATATCTAACGATAGACGAAAAACAGTTGACAGTTGAAATTAGCAATGAAATATCAGGAATATGTTTTAGTACTTGTGACAAACTAAAACTTTCGCTCATCAAATCTGATAACAGCGAATATTTCAATTATCTTGAAAAATTAAGCTGTGGAGTTATCAAAGGGATTTAATAACTTTCATAATCCAATCAGTCATGAAAAGTATACTAAACTTCCCATTGACCTCGATCGATCGAAGTATATTTTGTTGATAAAAAATATCCTCTTAATAAACTGCAAATAAAAGATTTATTCGAATGTCGTCGTTGTGTAAGCGGTAGAATAAAGTTTAGTCTCTATTATCACGATGATGAAATATTTCAAATATCTGCAGTTGAAACACTTATGATCGGCGATGAAGTCCAAACTCTTTGATATAATCAATCAAAAAACTTAAGAATATGCCGACCAATGATAGAAACCTCGAAATGTAAAAATAACTGTTCTATCATTGGTCATTACCTGACCCCTAGTCTAAAATGTGGTCTCCGAGCCAAAATCAAACATAGAAGCCTCGGAATGCGAAAATAAATGTTCTATCGCTGGCTGCCACCTGGTCCCTAGTATGAAATAGGGTCTTTGAGCCAAAATCAAACATAGAAGCCTCGGAATGTAAAAATAAATGTTCTATCACTGGCTATCGCCTGGTCCCTAGTATGAAATAGGGTCTTTGAGCCAGAAACCTGGTAATCCCTTACTACTCTTATTGCTGCCGTTGTTTATAGTGCTTGCGTGTTTTTGATGAATCCATTTCTTTTGATTATATCTGGTGTAGAATTTGCTGCACACACCGCATTTAGAAAGGTCGAACCTGGAATTCAAAATAAGTAGGTCATATACAAATACTCTTACATCTACTATACAAAAAATCTAAATCATATTAAGATCTGATTACGTGGCGCCTTATTCAACACGACTATATTGTTCAAGGAATCTGAATATTAGAAAACATCGTGGTACGACCGAAGCTCAAGTTTTATTAGAAAAATGAAAAAAAATGAAAGAAAACACTATTAGCACCACAGCATTGAAATTAAAAGAGTTGGCACTGAAGCAGATGCTGGCTACGATTGCTACGTTGAGAAAAATAACATGTAAAGTGAATTAAAATTTTTTCTTCCGTCTATACTAGTCTTGACAAACTTATGCACATTTTTTTTTTCGCCACGAAGTTTATCGGATGCATCTCCTAGTACACGTTTGGGTATTTCCAGGTCGATAGTGAAGTGTGCTTAAAAATTTAAGTTATCTAGTTGTTCTTTTGACTCTTGATAATTTTTTCAGACCGTCCTTGACAAATTTATATGCGTTATTTAACGATCTGATATCTTGCATCACGCAGTTCATGTCTTCTATATTCCGGTCTATGCGAAATTGTACTTTAGCCATGTCTGTTTTCTCGTATACTGCCATTATACCTTCTGAGTCAAGGTCATAAATTACACTGCATTAGGTTTTTCTTTCTCTAATTCAAACACAATATTGGTCGCAAGTTTGATAGAGAGTTGCTGATTAGTTTTTCATAGCATGGCACGAGAGAAATATAATAATTATGATAATAATAATAGTGATAATTTTCCAAGGCAAGACATCAACTGCCTAATAAGTGACGTTATCTTCTGCAGTTGAAATAGAATTTGGCTGTTCCTGGAAGCTCTTGTTCAGATAAGCATATTCCTTATTCTTTGCCGAAGTCAGAAACATGATCGTAGTTAATGATAAATCCAATGATATCAATAGCGAACGGATCTTTCTCATATCCGTCGTAGTTTCTGTCATGAAATGTATTTCCATATTCTGAATCCCCGGTCGAGTCATACCAAAGACTTACAAAAATGGTACTAACAGCTGCCTCGCTTGGCGCTCAGCATTAAGAGGTTAGTGTTAGGACTGGTCGGCCTGGTGTCAGGATAATGTGACTGGGTGGGACATCATGCTACATGTCTGCGGCATGATGCCCCAGTGCTAGACATCACTATAAACTGCCACACTGCAGACATCGTAGCGATATGACTGAAAAATTGTTAAAGCTACGTTAAAAATCACATCACATCACATAAACAGCTATCATTTTTTGTGGGCTAATTAGTAGTATAGGCAAAGATGGGTGGGAGCTACTTGAGAACACGGCTACGTTACCCGCAATGGTCTCGACAAAGTTTTCTGTCGACACAGTTTTGCAGACAGAATTCCTCTCCTTTGATTTGTGCTCATGGCAGCATCTGGTAATGGAAGAGATTGTAAGGAATAACTGAGGCGAGACCATCATGGAAACGTACACGTGCAACATAGCGTCTTTGCCTATGCTCACACAGACACCCCCCCCCAATATATATATACAAATAATACTGTCATACAGGTTAGAGAATTTTTAATTCATACTCTACGGAGATTCGAACCCAAATCCGCAGGTAAACGGCACCCATCGCCTTGCCTGCACACACGAGTCCATATTCCCTCACGACTGTGCTTAACTGTATATGACCCATGTGAATTTGCCTCATAGATTCATTTTATTGATAAGCTAGGTAGGTAGAGAACCAGTCTTTACTTTTAAAGAAAATGGCACCAGATGTTAAGTAAAACGCATTATGGTGTGAGTTGTGGATGTTATATGACGGAAAATGTTAGAGCAGATGCATTTTACAAACTTCAAAAAATGGCAGATCAGAAAAAGGACAAATCAGCACCGCTTTACAAATTTCAAAAGAATAATATAAGAATAATGTATCACAGCTTGACATGTATGTTATGTGTAGTGCTAACTTTCTGCAGTATTGTTGCCAGAATCGTCTCAGAAAGGCAATGTATGTATTTAATGATTAGTGTGTCACTGAAATGTAAAGCATACAGTTTGTACATTAATGATAGCCAGCCGTTGATACTGTAAAAATGTTAAAACAAAAACTGACTAAAGCTGTTTTATTTATGCGTTGTTCAGGAAAGCTTAGTGTTTTGATTAATAATTTAAAATATATTCCATATTTTGATTGATCCTAAAAAATGATAGATACATACATACATACATACATACATACATACGAGTTTATGTGATACAGCGAGAGAATACAATAGTTGTAAACTATATGGTTTGTCAGACACTTGTTCAGCATATATTGCACAATTTTATTACTTCACCAACCAATGATATCGGTTTTGATAAATTTATCGTCAAAATGATGAGTGAACAGAGTATCAAATGGGTCTCCAGAATGGATGAGTGGAAAAAAACAGACAGATTAATACAAATTATTATCTTCCCCCATCTATGGTCTTATCATCGTTATCATTACTGTGGCATAACAATTATCTCATTTTTGCTTCCTCTAAATACATGGTTTTTATCCCTTAAACTCAAGTATATTTGGTTGTAAATGTAATTGTGAAATTTAGTTTTTGAAGAAAATCATGCAATATTATTGTATTTATTTCCCCAAGTTTTCACAATTTTATTTAATTGACTCGGAGATTAAGAATGGTCCTTTATATTATCAAGATATACACCATTTTCTTTAGGAAACTTGTATACATGAATCTTTCGACTGCAAGTAGACAAATTCATATGGCATTGAATTTCAAGTTGACAATGATAACATGTGTCTTCTTATAATGATGTAAACATGGAACTAAACCTTAAAAAGATGTACACCACTTACATATTAATGGTTTGGATAAACAATTAACCAGGAAATTGGGCAAAACTTCCGGTGTGAAAATGTCCAAAATGTTTTACATTTGCATCAAGTTCATTCACATTCATGCGAGAGTGTACCCAGCCAAATGCATGCAAACAAACAAAGAGTCCAGGGTCATCAAGACATTTTAAAATGGGCTGTTTACTCAAGGATAAGGAGAATTTTTTACCAGTGCTGAGGCCTACAATCAAACTGTTCATTTATATTTTGAGTTAGAAATGGGGCAGCTTTCTCGATATGGCCCTTTTTACTGCCTCTCTCTATTTTTCTTTCACATGAATGGCCTTGACTAAAAGATGTGTATTAAGCAGCATTGGGATCTAGTGAAATAATAAACAAGAGACAATTTAAGTAATCAGATAAAATAGCAGTATTTAAAAACAAATTTCCTTGAGAGTTATTTTTAAGCTAATTCAAATCTTCGGCAGATGACATGAGAAAGAACAATGGAAAGAAAGAAATATCACAAGAGGATCAAACTTAAATCAGTGAAGGCAAAATATATTTACAGCTGATTTTCAATTTAGTTGTCGTTGTACACAGATGTAACATTTAGCTCTACACAACTTGCAGTCCTTAAAATCATTACAGACAAATTATTATTTATAGATGACTTGTTGCGATGTGGTATACTTTTGGGTAGGATGAATTCTGACTGAAAAGAATTCTGTTCTTAGTATTAAAAATAAAAAATAATATACATGTCTTTAAATTACAAGTAGAGTAAAATTCATAACACTGTAATATAATCCCCTTCTTCAATAAATACTTCTTTTAAAATTATAGGATTCAGTTTTATTTTGTTGTCTGTCTTTTTGTCAGCTGGAGGCCAAAACCTAGTCTTCAGTAGATGACATATTGAAGTAATTAATAAAATGAAAACAAAGGATAATTATGCTAACATATTGTATTTTAAATCTGTTCAAAAAGTGGAGAAAAAAAAAGCATTTTTAAAAATTAGTTCTTGATTTGTGTGGCCCATATGGCAAGGGACATATGGGGTGAACAAAGAACATGGCTTGTTTTATTTGTCTTTTTGTTGAGTTGGAGAACAAACAAGAATACATTTGAACTTTGCATATGGGTTTGATGGTTTTAAAAAGTGTCTTCTGTCAAAAATAAAGCATGTTCTTAATTGTGCTTGTAGTTTCTGAGGTTTTTCAAGATGCATAAATTTGATTTTCATTCAGAATCATCTACATTTTGCATTATAGTGTTTGCGTGAAAACTCTATCTTGATGCTATCATCCATTAAGTGGAAATCATGAGTAAGTTACCATCCTAAACAAAAGACACATCCATTTCAGAAATGTTGTGATTATTATATGGCCAGTGTGACAAAAACATAAAATAATTTAATAATGTTTACTATGGTGCATTCATTTAAACTTTTACTGCATAAAACAGGCCACAAGTGGCCAAGTGATCAAAGGTGCTCTACTTCACAGATTACTAACACCCTTCCTTCTCTCCAACTTGGTTTGAGTCTTGGGCTAAGCCAACATGGTTATTTGATAATGCTTGCCAGTAGCTTCCCATAGGTCAGTGGTTCATGCCACGAATTTTCTGGGTTCTTCCTTCACTAAATATATTGTCTTATAACTTATCATGTACTGAAAAAATGTCATCAAACTCATAACAATAGTAATTTTTGCACAAGATGTTAAAGATATCATTAGGTTCACCAACTAGCATGTTTATAGAAAACATACTTATATTAGTACAATTGGACTAATCTATAATTATCTCCAAGTTGAAAAGCTATGCGAAAAAATGGTTAGTCTTAAACAAACACCAGAACAACAAATAAAATGTAATTAATCTATGAACATATAATTAAGAGTAAGCTGTATATGTCCTAGATGTAAATGGTAAAACATACATTCAGTACTACATTTGCCATCAATAAAATACTCAGTTAATTACTGCCTTTGTTTCAGCAAAATAAGACAATAAACTTGACATTATCTCTTTCATTATAAAAATGTATCGGGGCATTACAATCTATCCAATAAACTATAATGAAACAAAAATGTTTAATTCTTGATTGTTTCAATAACCTTAAATTTACCAAAGTTAACAAAGTAGAAGAAGGTATGACTGCAATGAAGCAAGTATCGTCATTGAGTGCATGTAACACCAAGTAACAACTACATAGTGTACTATTATGATTCTATAATTTTAAGTAAAAAAATAAGCGAATGCAACAAGTTCATTGACATTAAAAAATAATTTATTTCTCTAAGTTACAAAGTGTAAATTTAAGAGGAGCTTAATGTATTATGAATTAAATCTCAGTTCTATCACAAATAGAAAAGTTTAGAATGTTTCAAAATGAATTCCAAGTTTTGAACGTACTTATATACCAGTAGCATTGAATGAACTGATGTACCATTGCTATTGACATATCAGTGATATTACCCAGAATAACTTTGAATGAATTGACAATAATTCCAAATTAGTGTTTTTGTCCAGAAAAGTTTACAAGCGCTTTGTACTTCCATTGAATAATTTAAGTAAATTATTCCTCTCAAAAATTATATCTGAACACAACAGTAAATAATCCTAAAGACTGAACTTAAAGGAGAATGAAACATTGTGTTTTCCACATAATTATATACCAATTTCACATAACGTAAGACACAAGAAAAATGCCCAGGTTGTAGGTCATACGTTTGCTTCTAGAACATACTAAGTTTGTAAATAAGGTCCATCTGGAATTATCAACTCACTTGAACCGTTACATCAAGGACAAACCAGTGGGATATTTTAGCTCTGTACAGAAATATAACATTAGGTATCTATGAAGAATGTTCAAAAAAAAACTGTCATCGAGTGGTAAATGTAATGTCAAAACTGACCCCATAGGTTTAGCATTATGGGACTGTCTGGCATCTAAAGGGAAATGTAATGTTATAAACGTCCATAGGTTTAACATAATGGGTGGTTATAGGGACAATGGAAATTTCAAATCAGGCCACTATGTCTAGGCGTTATAGGAACAATGGGAAATATAATGATAAAAGTTCACATAAGGTACACATGCATGGGACTCTCCGGGCACGAATGTGAAATCCTATGTTAAAAAAAAAATCTATGTAGCCTTCACATGATGGGTCTATATATCGATAAGAGAAAAGATAGGGTAGTATGGAGCAAAGAACGGCTACAAGAAGAATTTATAGTACTTATAAAGAATATTAACTTTCTTACCGTTCTTCCTCCACCATTTATACCAGCCGCCATATATAGCCTAGCTTGTTCTGTGAAATTGCGTTAAATCCCAGAAAACAACAAAACAAGAGCAAGAACAACAATGGTCCTATCCCAACTACAACTTTATTAGTATTCCCTTATAATCAAAGTTAAACCCACATATTTCATAACTTCCCTAACGAAGAGTTAACGCAAAGAGAAAAGTAATAATGCTTATGCACATAAATATACATATACGCTATCATATATGGAGTTAAAGAAGACAAAGGTTAACAGTGCTTATACACATACTCAAATATCACCTTCTATAGATATGAAACAGGATGGAGAAAAGAACAAACACACTTAACAACAGGTATTTGCATGCTTTTACAATTCAAGAAGTGTGTTAAGACATTTTGTAAATTCTGTTCTGAGCCAAGATGGGTTGAGAATTTGTAATGCTGTATTTTTTCTTTGTTTACTTTCCTATATTTATTTCTTTCAAGAATGAACATACACTTAAGGACGTGCATTGGCTTGCTTTTGTAATGCAATCACAAATTTCCTTATTATTATCATACAGAGAGAGCAAGGTGGGAAGAAAGGGTAGGAATATGTACACATATTCACAAATATAGCCTTCAAATAAGGGAGTTTGAAATTTGTAATACGGGATTTTGCTGTCCAAAATTATATTCTGACACTAAGTGGTTAACAATTTGTTGCTTGATAAGCACCAACAAAAAGTGTTGCAATACCATGCTTCATGATGCAGAATTGATTCTTAAATATGTTTGCTAAAATTCTATGGCTTTCCAACCTAGATTTTAATACACTTCACTGACCTTTTTTAATATCAGTTCATTTCGTTACAATTTTTTTCTAATCAATATTTTTTAAATACACCCTGGTCTTAATTTTACATTAAACGTTGGGATTTTAGGACCATACCCAAAAATTGACAAGGGAAGTAACATTTTCTGTTTCAGTTCTGGTCTTAATTTTACATTAAACGTTGGGATTTTAGGACCATCCCCAAAAATTGACAAGGGAAGTAACATTTTCTGTTTCAGTTTCAACAGCCCCCCTCTCCCCCAGTTATCCGCTACCTAATTATATACTCAGTAATCTAGTATCCAAAACCCCACACTAAACTTTCATTATGCAATCTACAATCAATCACCCCATCATCTACGATTGTAAACGCAGTTTAATTGACCAATACTCAGTGATCTGTTATCCAGCACCCGGTTATGTACTATCCAACGCCACATATTTACTACATAGCATGCCGTTTGTAGTGACCAATGTGCCATTTGCTATTGTCCAATACCCACACTATACAATCCAACACACCATTTGTAATGACCAATAAGCAGTCTACAATCAGTCTCCCCATACTATAAATCCAGATGACATTTGTAGTCATCAACACTCGTTAATCTACTATCTAGCACCCAATTATTTACTATCCAATACCACAAATTTAGAATCCAATACTCTGTCTGTGGTGACAAATACCCATTTATCCAATGTCTAATATGTTTAATATTCATCACCCCACATTTACTATCCTTTACCCAGTTATCTACTATCAAAGACGCCGCATGGAATAGCCTATACTCATTTATTGACTATCGAACAACTTTACTAAAGAGTTCAACAAGCCACTTATTTCCATCCAGCAGCCAATATTTACTGTCCAATAAGCTATTTCGAAAGACTAACTATGTTTCCTACCATCTAGCACCCATTTATATACCATCCCACACCCAGCGTTTACTATCCAGCAAGACGTTTGTAGAGACCAATTGAACTCATTCAGAAAACCAAAATATGAACTAATTTATTTCGTTTTAACTTGAATTACGCATCCTACCTTGTTGTCTGGCGCACTGTATTTAATGTAAAGGCGGGAACATATAACGGTAAGTAACTATCTCATCGCACTCTGTCCTTCAATATGTAGCATGATATTTAAGAGAACAGTCTGCTAATTAGTAAGTAATTGGCATGAATTGAGCCACATTATCTGTGCAACCCATCCTTTTATACGCAGCATTGAATTTAATTTAAAGATTGAATCTGTTATTGGTACTCATGTGTGAAAATAAAATGTGCTATTGTTCAACAGGCAACACAATCTTCTTACAGTCCTTTAATGTCAGTGCTAATTGACTGAGTTACCTGAAAATTTAATGACAAAGTTTTTAATCACAGAAGAACCGCTCTGATTGCCTAGTGGTTAGTGCATCGGCCTCGGATGCTCGAGATCACAGGTTCCAACCCCGAGCGAGTCATACCAAAGACTTATAAAACTGGTACCAACAGCTGCCTTTCTAGGCGCTCAGCGTTAAGAGGTTAGTGTTGAGACTGGTCGGCCTGGTGTAAGGGTAAATGAAACTCGGTGGTACATGATGCTACATGTCTACGGCATGTTGCCCCAGTGCTAGACAGCACTATAAACTGTCACACTGCAGACATAGTAGCAATATCACTGAAAAATTGTTAAAGGTATATTAAAAATCCAAATCTCTCTCACACACACACATGCACACATACACACATGTCACTGAATGGGAATAAAACATATCATGGTAAATTAAATTAGTAACCAGAACAATCCCTGCACAATGAAATATAAAACACATGAACTTTGTTTTCGTGTTTTTGAAATGTGAATTTATTGCACCATAGAAGAAAAAGAACGTGAAAGACAAATTACATTCCCCGCTTTGCACGCTCCAACGCCAATCGCTGACCTGGACCGCCCTGGCGAATCTGGCCCCTGTGGCGATGGGTGGGGGTTTAAGGCCGGTCAACATGTAATAGAGACCAGCACATTTTCTAACAGAGTGACTGGCACAAGGCTGAACATGCATGGTCCAGGAAGAGCGTGCAAAATGAGTAATGTAATTTTGTCTTCACAGGCATGATCTGTAGCCTTTAGTATGTCGGGCGGACTGAAGGGTTGCCCAGAGGGGAATCAATCTTCACAGATCTGACTAGATGACAAAGAAGCTGTACAGGAGTCCAGTTGCAGAACACTTCTCTTCCCATGGCCACACATTCAGTTGCAGAATACTTCTCTTCCCGCGGCCACACCTTCAGTGATTTAACGTTTATTGCAATTACTCATAACACCAGCTGGAGTTCAAGGGCCAGGAGGGAAGGGCAGCCTTACTGAGACTTACTTTGAGACCAGGTGGTTTAGGCCAGAATGGCTAGTAAAAGACATCCACACACAAATCACCATCTTTCTGCATCTGGCACAGTTAATTTAAATAAATCTATCAATGTGCTTCTTAGCCACCCAGTAACCTACGGTTACCACTAACACAGTGATATATCTGAAATATAATTTGCGGTTA
>JAECUM010064045.1:0-33288 GCA_016617855.1 Megalonaias nervosa | reverse complement strand
ATCTATGTTCTGCATCCCTAGACTTACATGCATGTACAAAATAAACAATATTTTCAGTGTCCTAACACTTGTTGATGCAAGAAAATATAATGACTAGATTGCCATGTTCGACACAGGTCTAACAGCAGTAACCAGATCATTCAATAACCACATTAATAACTGTTATAAACGGCCAAGATTGTTTTTAATATTATTTTGTATCTGCACATTTTCTGATTTCTTCATCATAAAATTAAATAAAGGTACATAACGACTTCATAATTCTCAGGCTGGTTCGAGCAAACCCGGGAGTCCACACTGTACTATAATGGATACAGAATTTTTACAGATTATCTCAATTGTTATGATGCTTAGCCGCACTTAAATCCTTGTTTTATCCCAAAACTATCATATACAGATTTTGCTTTCTTGTTTCTACCAAACAACATTCGTCCAGATCACACTTCAGCTTGTTGCACCTATCTGCTATATTTACCTTGATTCACATGCTCATAATTTACTCTTCTTCAGTGATATCAGCGATCATAAATATTGAGATAATCATTATGACCAGGTACACATGTTTAATTGTACAAGACAAATTACCACCATATATTCTCATAATTGTTACATGAGTTGAATGCAAGGGCTGTACTTCATTCAGCTCAACTTCAAATCTTCAATGTAACTATGCTCACTAGCATAAATGTGAACATTTAACAAACCCTATTGTTGGGATTACATTTTAATATATTAGGTATTTACAGTTTCAAGGCAAAATAAAGATGTAATTACTGGTGCACTGATACAAGATTCTAATGCAATAATGCATAAACAAACTATTAAGTACAATCAAATTGGAGGTGCTGCTGTTACAGCAACCTGCAAATCCTCAAACCTTTTCATTGTCTGGTGAATTACACACAAATCTTAATTAGGCAGAGACCAAAACCCCAGGCAATTAAATAAATTTACTGACTTTTCAAGAAATATTACATCAATTTATAACATTCATGTAATA
This sequence comes from Megalonaias nervosa, assembly GCA_016617855.1. Lineage (NCBI taxonomy): Eukaryota > Metazoa > Mollusca > Bivalvia > Unionida > Unionidae > Megalonaias > Megalonaias nervosa. The sequence continues at coordinate 32,288 of JAECUM010064045.1, read as the reverse complement.
ATCACAAATGCCAGCCCCGAGAGAGGTATAAACATAAAGTTTGCTAATATAAGCTTGCACAAATAAATCATGTAGAACTTAAAGTGTGCATCTTGTGATGTAATCCTGGACTTGTGGCTTGGTTTATGCACGAGTCATGCACATTTTAATGTTTATATCTATTCAGTTGTGGGATTTTGGTGTCAGCTTATATGTGTGAACAGGCTTTATCGCGAGTATATGCAGTAATTTGCAGGAGCTCTCGTACAACACTGCTCTCTGAGTCAAATGTATGAATGTACACAAAGTTTCAACGATTTGTACTAGCAGTATCTCTGAACATGGTTACGGGGGATACCATAAGTTTCAAAGATACCACCAGATCATATATAGCACTATATACAAGGGATAGCAAGCTCAAGTGCCCACAGACTCACCATAAGGGCCAAGATTACAATTTCAAATGTGCTGGCACAATCTACATACGTATCTAGTATCAATCTTTAACACTGAAATAAGAGACATGAATATTACACAGACGCATGTTGCAATAATATACTGACACTTAATGAAGCAAGGGGACAAGTATTAAGTGCATTATCCATAATCAACAAGTGTCCTATAGTATTCTAATGAAAGCAACATCACAAATATAAAGGTACATTTTTCCTAAGGCTAGTGCATACAAAAAGTGGAAATATACTGTGCTAGTTAAATCATGATTTACCTTTGATCTTGGCTCTGCAGAATTTCTCATCAAACTTTTTTCTAGCTGAAACAAATATTGACAGTTTGATATTAAGAAGTTTTAATACTAGTATTCACATACCCACCTGTTTGTACCCTTTTCTAATTTTAAAAATAAAATAAATCAAGGATATAAAAATGCAGCAGAAAAGCCAATTCATTTCATTTATCAGTTTATAATTTCTAACCTGATTGTTGCTAGGTGGACCTTCATATTGTTATCTTATTTGAGTTTAAAACCAAATAATGGATGTTTTTATAAACAACAGACAAACAAACTCCTCACTGTCCTTTGCAGATTTCAAGAACAACTGCAGTCCATTTGCAGGAAAAATGGCCATCTGCATCCAATATTTGTAATGTCTAGATTTTATATTTCTAAATGGATATGAACAAATTAAAAAAGTGCAGCTCTTGCATACAAGTGTTTTAAGGAATGTAACCCCCAAAGTAATGGAAATTTAACTTATTAACTCCGGTGGCAAACAGCTAGGAACTTTCCTACAGCAGAGGGATCACATACAGCATTGTACACTTTGACTTGAATTGTTTTTAGAGAGAGTGCTGTTTACAATAAATCAGCTATTTTATACTTTGCAATCCCCAGTTAAGCAGAAGTTTGCACAGATGTCATCATTAAAACAATGTATATGATACAAATTTCATGCAACATATGGAAATAAAATCAGGCATAAAGATAGAAATAAATGATTTACTTACTAATTAGCTTTTCGTGTCATTTATAATCCTAAAATTCACTATGAATTCACAATGAATGATTAAAACCTTTAGCAAAAAATAATTTTACTTTAGTAGGATAGAAATTCCACTTTTCATGTCTCTTGCATCCTTTCCTGTATGTATGTAAGTTAAAAAATTTGATTGGTTGAACTGCCTGCATAATGAGAAAATGGCATAAAAAAAACCAATGGTTTGTGTCGTTTTAACTCGTGTGGGATACAATCACACTCTAATACTGCCACTCAAAGCGGTACCCTAGATATGACGCAAATTGTGCCACATTACTGTGGCACACTGGAGATGAGGGAGGTACAGTTTGACGTGTTATTGTGGCAGTAGGAGTTAATAAGGTAAGGAATCATTCAGAGTAATTACCAAAGACCTCAACTATATCACAGCTATTGTTTGAAAACAATACAGACTGACCCATACAAATAGTTTAGTTGGTTTTGAAACACACAGAAGATGACAGTGTTAGGATCCCACGAGTGACAGATTAGAAATTATATACTGAAGAATGAAACCACAAAGTTTTGTACATTAATTAATATTTGATACTTTTCATTTTTAAAATCAGTAAGGGGTGTGTGTTTAAAAGCAAGTGGAATGGCAAGCATATACTATAAAATGATAAAACAGTATTTTATGTGTGTCGATTACCACATTTCATTTTAGTTTTATTCCCCAAAACAGAGCCAGGGGTACGGAAATATTGTGCAAATCAAGTTGAACATGGGCAAATAAATTAAAAAATTTATTTGTCTGTATATAAGACCTGCTTGTCCATATTTTCATACGTAAACAAATATTGGAAGACTTAAACTGTTTACTTTTAGTGGAACACTTAAACTGTCTACTTTTATTAATCTGCAACATTTTAAAATAGTAAGACCCTGCTGTGGAATGATCAGAATTTTAGGATGCTTGCCATAGGTGGAATTACATGTCTGATGGCCATACTGGCGTAGCCATTACGGTATTAATGGAGAAACCTGGATCTATATAAAGCCATGTGGAAGCCCTAAAAAATTCATAAGCTTATATAAGGCTCTAAAACTGTTAGGAAATATCTTTGAAAAGCAATAATAAAAAATAAGGTATAAACAATTGCAATTATCAGTTTGATGATTTTTTGCATACTTTATCATGGCATAAAATGTCAGTTGCTAAAACACACAACAAAAAATGCCCAAGGAGCCTGTAATCAAGATTTCTAAAAATGCAAAAAAATATCTATGTTCTCCATAATGCCTCCATTCATAATTTGCAAGTTCAGAACTGCAGAAACAGTAAAAATTAAAGGTGTCAACTTGCAGTACCTTGCATTTGAAGCTGGTGAGTGAAAATTTATTTTTATTGCATGGCATGATCTGTATTTTTTTGTTATTCTCTTAAATATAATGCGCATAAATACTCTCGCGGAGACAGAGGGGGAGGGTGTGGGTAAATTTAACTTGGCACTGCATTTAACATATATTTACTGCTGTATTTTAAAACTGTATATTTAATTTTTAAACAACTGAATAAACTTAGGCATGCTTGGATTCTGCCAGTAATAAAACAAATATAATGCGCCCATGTAATACGGAATTCAACTGTCATCCAGGCAATGCCTGAAATCGAATATGCAACAGTTTGAAATATGTAGATAATATATTTTATATAATCTTGGTGGTTATATTTGTATTTAAATGTGTGCAATCAACGACTCTAGGTTTGTGTACGAAATGACCATAGGATTGGGTACGAAATGACTCATTAGGGTACGAAACGCCTTGGGTACGGAATGACCTGCTCCGGGGAACCATTGTATAAGAGACACTTAAACAAAATTTATTTATAACTGGTCCCTTTCTACGACCAGCATATAATATAGCATTTCTTTTGCTGCAAAAGCAATATTAATAAAGACTAGACCCTCATTTCTTTTTCTATTCTTTAGATTCAAACCGACCGAAATCTATTAAAATTCAAATAATACTAAATATGGCGCCTGACAAGTGTTTTAGCCAGGAAAGTATGAACCTATCAAAACAATATCGAAATATTAAGTTCTGCCCCTTGGATGAGCATCAGGCTGATTAAAAATGATGCAGATGCAGTTATATGATGATTTAAATGAAAGCGTATTAACAAAAGACTTATACAAGTACCTACCTGCACGTAAATTCCATGAATTTTCTTCCCGCTCACCAGTGTTACTGGGGCTCGTTACAAAAACAATTAGGAGTATCCGTCAATGTATCGAGGGATGGGGGTCTAACCTGTAACACTACTTTGTTACAGAGACCACTAGTCCCCTGGATTCATTTACGGATACTCCTAATTTTCTTTGTAACGAGCCCCTGTGCCTAGTGCCAATCCATGGTGCCGGAAATAAAAGACAGGATTGCCAACTTGGTGGTCTCGACACGGTATACTTATTTTCGATGCGAGAACACAGCGAAGCAAAAGGTGAAATTGGGATCAGTAGGAATAAATATTTTTTACATAAAATAGGCATATTGGATTTTATTTTTATGGTCTTCGGAAATGGAGTCTTTTGTAACTGGGATCGTTGCGAGATGAGACCCCAGTTAAGGGGGAGGGTGTTATTTACAGACCCTACTTTCTACAGAACACACACACACACACACACACACACACACACACACACACACACACACACACACACACACACACACACACACATTTCAGTGTTTAGGTGCTAATACGGATATTCCAACTATAGGTCCTAACATTTCAAGACCGAGAACTGTGTTCATTTTCATCCATCGTTTTGAATAGTTCATCATTGTTTCATACAGGCAGTAGTGACATCCTTTAGACAACACGACAGTTTAGGATCATAACACAAGTGGAATAATATGATACTGTAATATAAACGAATACTTTTAAACACACTTACAATCAGAGTAAGTTAGGATATTGTGTTCTACCTTGACATGATCTATCTTTTAGGAAGGACAACGCTCTATACTGATTACATACTAAGGTCAACACCTTTTATAAAAAAGGACCCCGAACAATAATTAGTACATTGCACATTTACTTCTCAGCTTTAGAAGACGTTTTCGGAAGAACAAAGTGAAACAACAACGAAAACTGAACAAGAAAACGTAAGGTGCAGGTGCTTTCTTTCGACAGGAAACTATTTTCAACAAGAAATGTTTCATACATTTTGATAATTATCCCCTGTTATTTGATTGATGCAGTTTGAGTTCTTGATTTAATAACGAATCTTGAATTAATGGTGCATGATGGTTGTATGAGTGTCTATAGATTATGTCAGTGTTTAAGAAGTTAAATGATAATATTTTGAAAATATTACGAAAAGATTATATATTAAATATGAGAAACAACATGCTTGTAAATCAGCTTTTTCACCTCACAAAGAAATAGTTAATGCATACAAAATGAGAATAAATTCCGACTAAGGTTCTATCTTGAGAAAATCGTATGTTCAGCGAATGAATGCATGCTAATAATAATATTTGTAGAAACTATAAATTGAGCTTTCTCCCTAAACAGTTCTTATATTTTATGTTTTCTGACTTTTCTTCTCCTTCTTCTTCTTCTTCTCTGTTCCGCTCTATTTAGTTGAATTGATTTAGGCTTATAAATTTAAAGTGCATAATATGTATTTGAGATCAGCACCCAAATCACTCTTGCTCCTATACACATACGTGTTTTAGAGTAAAAGTGGTGTCTTTGGCAAAAGCCTGTGAAACTGAGGTCCCACTTGTCTGATTGAAATATAGTGTCTGATATAAAAATATATTGACATTTTGAAATTAGATACAAACTTTCAAGTTGTTTTAAAATTTTAAGATAATAAATGTTGTAAATGTTTGGCAATATCCGTCGGAACTAAGGATGCAGGAGTCATTTCCCATCTTTGGTGGAAGTATCTAAGTCCGTCGGATATTTTTTGTACATTCTGATCTACTTCTCCATCTAACTAATCAAACTAATCCCCTCCGTACAAGCGGATTTTCCACAAAACACTAATCTTCTGTAATATACATCAGACAAAATACCAAGCACATATTACATCTCTTTGTTTAATAACTGCTTCTAATCTATTAGGAAGACACTTAATTGTGTGTGACATACTTTAGTATTATCGATATTTTATGTTCCACCGTTGGTGAGTAAAACTTGTGTAGTTGCCATTTATTTTTCTTGAGCACTTTACCTTGTACGGTATACATGCTAAATTTCTTAAGTCGTACAACTATATGATGAGATTTTTCTTGTATTTACCAGCTGGATGGTAATAAGCATTCTTCCTTCTTGCAGAGTAGCTTGTGACTGTTGGTTTACCCCGAGGGTCTAATTTAGACACAAAGCTCAATAATTTTTCCACACATAGTAAGTGACTTTTCCAAGGACACACACTTCTCATGAAATCAGTTAACTGATGTGAACATTGCAATTCTACATAGCAATCAAAAGTACAATGCAATATCATTTATTCCAGTATTAAGTGTCCTGTTATCTCAGATGAACATTGTTGGTTATAAGTTGCCCTAGAGAACTCTGCCGAAAACTAACGTAAACTTCAAACAGGCGAGAGCTTGGCTGCCAGAAGTAAAGCTAAGACCCACATCAATACTCACACACTCTGACACATGCAGACATCGGTTCCCACTTTATTAGAAGTCACACAAATGGAAAACCGTCTTCATCTAACAAATAAAAAGACTTACTTCATTACAGACCATCTGTTCAATTTCCGTGAATAAGGCGTGGGAGCATCTGTTTCTTATGAAGCCGCGTTCACGCATGTTTCTCTTGCCACATCCAGAAGGTTATCACGGGAGAGGGACATAATGGAAACAGCTGATCTCGAATGGAACAATGAAATGTTTCTATACCATGTCTATATCCATTGTTTGTCTGTTGTTTTCTATATCAGTTTTAGCAGCTGGCGCTAACATTACCTTCGTTTTCAATGTTCTTTATTTTAAAGATCAGTGGTATCTCTGTTAATAAAATTTCGGATTCCAATCCAAGGGTCATGTGTTCAATACCAACCCAGGTTAGCACAGGTCGGTTGCCTCTGTATGTCCTTTAAATTGTCACTTAGCTCCCATTTCGTTGACATAATGTGGCCAATAATGTGTTAAAAATGCCGTAAAAACCCATGCAAAGGTCTTTATTTCATTCGACACGCTCCCATTTTTCCAGGCGCTATATCCGTTGTGTAAGTTCTCTTTTAGGCTTCTGGTAGTACATTTTTCCTAAATGCTGCACCTTCCACTATTATTATTATTATTATTATTATTATTATTTCACAGTTAGGTGCTAGCGTGAGCGTATGTTTGTGTGACTGGGTAGGTGGATGGGTGGTGTACTGACCTTTCAGTACGTATGTATGTATGTGTGTATATATATATATATATATATATATATATATATATATATATATATATATATATATATATATATATATATATATATATATATATACATAACAATTACATATTCCTAATTCTCAGCACAAGAGCACAAGTAATATCTATGACATATAAAGTGAAAATTGAACTATAATATCATATTAAATAAAATCTTCCAAAATAGCATTATAGATTATTATATACACGTAGTCTGCAAATTCAGCAACGTCGTAATAGGTGACGTCAGACCCACGGATAGCCCAACAGTATCAACACAGATGTGGGGGGGGGGGGGATTTATCGGACTCATAAATGTCCTGTGCATGATCTGGCGATTAATCCATGTATTGTTTATGTTTTTGCAAATTTGAATTATATATAAACTTTAGTGTTCTATATTCGTGGCTGGGCGCTGTCTATGTTCCCTCGGACTAAATCCTGTAGACAAACAAATTATTTGACTAATCAAGTGAATTGATACTGTTGAGTAGCATGTTACAACAAATCTATTCGCAAAGCCATTAAAACAAACATTCGCTAAAATCTAACGACGTAGACATACCCCACACGAATGGGAATGACAAGTCAAACATCATTCTTTAAAATAATCATTTCGGAATTTATCACCATGTTGAATAGATTACACGGTTATGCTGTTCTAAGCATTTCTCTTCATCACTACCTTCCCATCTGCTGTGCCATATATTTGTACCTAAGCTGATATGAATATTGTTAGATCAAATTTGTTCACTAAATCTTAGTTTGTTTATGTTATACGTCCCCTAGACTTTGTTATTTTTGTGTTTTAACTGCATGGCTGATGTAAGAATTTGTACATGCTACTATATCAGCAGTGTTACGACCCTGTAGTTAAATTACATGTGTGTTAAAATTTGAATTCTTTCTAAGTCTTTTCATTTCAATTTTATTTCATTTTTATATCATTAAATATTATTATTGTGATGATGATTATGTTCGCAGGATCTGATATTTTGTTAGAAATATCGTGTTTATTTAGAACGTAAATGTGACTCGTGTAAGCATGATGTTTGCATGACGGTTTTGTCGTATTAAGTAAACAGTCGGAAATATCTATGTAAATGATTGGTTGTGACCACGGTCATTACTAATAATACTTGTTGACATTCTATACTACGTTGGCGATATTTCGAAATCTCCATGATTTCTTCATGCGTGTGCATGGGATGACGTATTAGTTTGCTTTAAAATACTCAGGTAGCTGCGAACTAGTCTAGAGTCATATTTTAACATCTTAGAGAGTCACATCATAACATCATATAGAGTTTTCAATACCTTAAGAAGGTATTGTTTTGTGCTGGAAAGAGTTGTTCGTTCGTACGTATGAAGAATAACATGTGTTTTGTTATTGAGGATAGTTGTACTTCGTCTACCTTTTAAATAATTATTTTCACTGGAGAACTACACAACTGGCTTTGGACAAATATATTTGCTGAAATTAATTCTAAATTGGAACTGAACAATACAAATTGTGATTCACAGTGAAAATTCTGGACATTTGTGTTTAACCTTCGTCTGACGTCACCATCCGCCATCTTGGAACGCATTTGAGATTCAGACTACGTCAATTTAGAACTGTTTAGTCACAGGGCTTATGTGTTTTCACATATTAGGACAATTTTTTGGATCTTCTTCGTAAATCGTAAGTTTTGTTTCATATTTTTACTTTTTCACCGTGTTTTCTAGGGAAATAAATTATTTTTGTAAAAGTTTACAAAGCTTGATGCAGTCGCTCTTTTCTTTGTGTTACTTTAAACGAGCCGATACGTAACACAAAGAAAATTGGGTTCCTCGTCCTTCGGGATATATGAAATTAGCTGATATATGAAATTGGCTGAAATTGAAATTTAAATTCCCCAAGTTCAAATCCCATTTTACATTTTACTTGAAATCTCAGTGAAAACAACAGGCTTTCATTCACAATATCATCAAAAGTACAAAAAATTCTGAATTTTACTAAGGAGAGTTTAGTAATTTTAAAAGTGAAATACAATACAGAAGTCTTGCTAAAAAAAGCTGGATTTAGAGATAATAAGCTTGAATCTGAGCTAGAAGAAATGCAAAGGGAAGCAAGAGAGAATGGGAAACAAAGGCAGTTACATAGAGAACAAATGGAGTTACCATTTAGAGAAAAAATTGAAGTAATAGAATTACAATTTAAAGAAAAAATGGAAGCAATGGATTTGCAATTTAAAGCGAAAGGGAAGCATTTCATTTACAAATTAAAGAAATAGAAGAAAGACAAAGGCAATTTGAAAAGTTCAAGAAGTACACTCATAATGACATTAAAACTCATTTTGGGGAGCATAAGTTTGAAACCTTGAAAAAAGCTGCTATTGCTGCTGATGAGTATTCCCTAACTCATAAAGTTCCTGCTGTAAGCAAATCGTTCACTCAGCACTACTGATAGAAAGGTGTTTCAATCAAATACGACTCTCAGTAAAACTCAATCTGGCACAAATTCTAAAAATCAAGCCTCTGAGAGACTTGATTCAAAATCCTTGTCTATTCCTACGTGTACCTATTGCAAGAAAAAAGGACACGTCATTTCTGATTGCTTCAAATTGAAATATAGGCATCAGAATCAAGATAGACCTACCCCAAATGCTCTTATTGCTAAGAGGTCAAGGTCACAGTCATGTATTGAAAACAATACATTTGTTGGGTTTGAAACACCTCAGTCTGATTGTGTTTTGGAGAATTTTGAAATATTCATGTCGAAGGGTTCTATATCACTCTTGGGTGATTTGGCCAATCCTGTCCCTATTAAAATTTTAAGGGATACAGACGCTTCTCAGAGTCTTTTAGTTTCAGGTATTTTGCCTTCTTCTAAGAAGACCTGTTCTAATGAGTGTTCTCATTCAGGGAGTAGAGTGCGGCTTTGTTAATGTTCCTCTCCATTCTGTTAATTTGTCATCAGACTTAGTTTCAGGATATGTGACAGTCGGTGTAGTGTCTACTTTACCCGTTGAGGGCATTCATTTGTTGCTAGGCAATGACTTAGCTGGAGACAAGGTTGTGGTTAATCCACTTGTAACTGACAAGCTTTCTTTGGATCAGATAGTTGATCCTATTGAAAAAGAAATCCCTGATTTATATTCAGCTTGTTCAGTTAGCAGAGCTATGGCAAAGAAAGCTCTTGAGAATGATTTTGATAAGGAATGTATTCCTTTAGCTGACACATGTATTGGTCAGGCTTTTGATGAGGTCACTTTCACTTCTAATTTGGATCAGTCAAAAAATATTGATCATAGTGATCCTCTTTTGAATACTCATTCTCTTTTTTCTGATCAGGGTAACAAACGACAATCACTTGTCGTCGAACACGAGAAACATCATGGGATCTCTTGTTTTTTTCAGCGGGCCATTAGTGAAACTGAAGCTACTGAAGTACCTGTCTGTTACTTCATTAAAAATGGAGTTCTTAGGAGAAAATGGAGACCTCCCGAGGTACCTGCTAGTGATGAATGGTCAGTAAAATATCAGATTGTGGTTCCGAAACCTTACAGACAGGAAATACTTAGTTTGGCCCATGAAACTCCTCTGGCTGGTCATTTAGGGATAAATAAAACGTACCACAAGATCTTGACTCACTTCTGTTGGCCAAAAATCAAAAGTGATGTATGCAAGTTTTGTAGATCTTGTCATACTTGTCAGATTGTAGGAAAACCAAATCAAACGATACCTAAAGCTCATCTACAACCAATTCCTCCATTTGATGAACCATTCAGTAGAATTATGGTAGATTGTGTTGGTCCCTTACCAAAGACCAAGTCAGAAAACCAAAATTTGTTGACCATCAAGTGTGCGTCAACAAGTTTTCCAGAGGTAATTCCTTTGAGGAATTGTGCTTATTTGGCCTTCTAAAATTTGATCAATCTGGTCAAAAGGTCAAATTTCAAGTCTGGTATATTCCAGCTTGTTACACTTGAATTTGGCGTTCAGCAGTTCAAGTCAAAAGTGAAACTATGGTTTCACCAAAGTGTACTAGAGAGAATTTTTGAGTCCTGTAATAAAGTCCATTCTCTCTTGCTCATTCTGCAGGATTTTCTTCAAGTAAGACTTTATGGCCCTTACAAGGTAAAGAAGAAAATGAATGAGTTAAATTATAGTAATTAGTACTCTGGACTAATTGAATTAATGGAGTACTACTATTTTGAAAGAGATAGCCAGGTAAATCATGCAATTAATTTAGTTGCACCTGTCCAAACCAACTGAGGATTTGAATGAAGGAATTCAGTTGGATTCTACTGATCTTGGAACAACCAATCTTCGTAATTCGAAAGTTATGGAAAATCTAGACCAGAAACTTCCTCATTTACAAAATCAAGAAAAAAGTGAACTTAAACAATTATTGTCTGAATATGAGCACTTGTTTCCAGACGTGCCTACGAGGACAAACAAAATTTTTCACGACGTTGAAATAGTAGATTCAAAACCCATGAAATAACACCCATACAGGATGAATCCTTTTAAACAGGAATAAATAAAAAAAGAGATTCAGTATTTACTGGTAAATGATTTTATAGAGCCCAGTAAGAGTGATTGGAGTTCACCGTGCATTCTTGTTCGAAACCGGATAAAACTTTCCGAATGTGTACGGATTATAGGAAGGTGAACAGTGTGACAAAAACAGACTCATTTCCATTGCCAAGAATCGATGACTGTATCGACAAAATTGGAAATGCCAAATACGTCACTAAATTCGACCTTTTGAAGGGTTTTTGGCAAATTTCACTAACTGAAAGAGTAAAAGAAATTTCTGCATTTTTGACTCCAGATGGACTCTACCAGTATAAAGTAATGCCATTTGGGATGAAGGGTTCTCCAAGTACTTTTCAACGCCTTATGAATATGATTACTTCTGGTCTAGACAATTGTGATGCGTATATTGATGGTGTCATCATCTACAACAACACCTGGAAAGAACATCTAGCCACGATTCGGAAGTTCTTTGACAGACTCACTGAAGCAAATTTGTCTATTAATTTATCTAAAAAGTGAGTTTTGTCGTGCGTGTTACTTTTCTAGGACATATTGTGGGACATGGTCAGGGTAAACCTATAGATGCAAAGGTCAAGGCTATTTCTAAATTTCCTGTGCCTGTCAGTAAAAAGTAGCTGATGCGGTTTTTGGGTATGGCTGGGTACTATCGCAAATTTTGTTCTAATTTTTCTGATATTGTTGAACCTCTGACAAACTTGTTGAGAAAGAAAAACAAGTTTCTTTGGACTGAGCAATGTCAAGAGGCTTTCGATGAACTAAAGGCCATACTTAAAAGTGCACCAGTTTTAACAGCTCCAGATCTCAGTCAACCATTCAAACTATCTGTGGATGCAATTGATGTTGGGGTTGAAGTTTTGATTCAAGATGACAAAAATGGTGCAGAACACCCAGTCTGTTATCTCTCTAAGAAATTAAAAAAACACCAAAGAAACTACTCAACAATCGAGAAGGAATGCTTAGCTTTAATACTGGCATTGCAGCATTTTGAAGTTTATATTAGCTCGGCTCCTTCTCCGGTTGTTGTGTTTAGTGGTCACAACCCCCTTACTTTCATAGACAGGATGAAAAATAAAAATCAAAAACTATTGAGATGGAGTTTATTTTTGCAAGAGTACAATCTTGACATCAGGCGCATCAAAGGAATAGACAATTTAATTGCAGATGCACTTTCCCGTGTATAGAAATATCATTTTCATCTACACTTTTGTACAATTCATAAGAGTTCTTTTTATGTAATTTCTTTTACCTCATGTATAAGTTACATCTGGTAAAAAAGAAAGCTTTATTACATAAATCTTTCTTTTGTTCTTTATGGGGGAAAGTGTTACGACCCTGTAGTTTAATTACTTGTGTGTTAAAATTTGAATTCTTTCTATTTTATTTTTGTGTCATTAAATATAATTATTATTGTTATGATGATTATGTTCACAGTATCTGACGTTTTGAGAGAAACATCGTGTTTATTTGGAATGTAAATATGACTCTCGGCTTTTCCAAGTTTTTGTTTAGATTGCCGGGTGGATAAACTGCCGGCATAAATGATTGGTTGTGACCAAGGTCATTTCTAATTATATTTGTTGACATTCTGTACTGCGATGGTGAGATTTCGAAATCACCACGTGTCTTCGTGCGTGTACATGAAATGACGTTTTCGTTCAGTTTAAATACTCAGGTATCTGTGAAATAGGGTCAGTCATATTTTATCACCTTGAAGAGTCGTTCTAATACCTTGAGAAGACAGTATTTTCTTCTAGTGCTAGAAAGAGTTGTTCATTTGTACATCTGTAGACCGAGGTGTATATTGTTATAGATGATAGCCATACTTCATCTACTTTTTAAACAATAATTATTTTCCCTGGAGAACTACACAACTGGCTTTGGACAAAGACATTTAGTGAAATTCTAAATTGGAACAGAACAGTAAAAATTGTGATTCAAAATGAAAATTCTGGACATTTGTGTAAAACCTTCGTCTGACGTCTTCCGCCATCTTGGAACGGAATTGAGATTCAGACTACTTCAATTTGAACTGTTTATTGATAGGACTTATGTTTTTCACAATTCTAGGACAACTGTTTGGATTTTCTTCGGAAATCGTAAGTCCTATTTCATATTTTCACCTTTTCACCGTGTTTTCTAGGGAAACAAATTATTTTTGTTAAAACTTACAAAGCGTGTTGTCTACGCTCTTTTCTTTGTTACTATAAACGAGCCGATACGTAACACTAAATTCCACAAGCTGAATGCACTTAAACGGATAGTAAAGCTTTTAAACAACACAAATCAACTGTTAATTAAATAAGCACGTGCATATTATTGTCGATCAACCGATCTATTACATGGATAAAATCATACTGAAACGCATAGGTCAGATAACCGATTGGAAGGTTCAATTCAGTGAGTTGAATATCTTAACATATGGGTGGTCTCCTATTTTAACAGAGATGGTACACACATAAATGGCATCATCAGCCAATATTTTGTTTGCCACATTTGCCTAGAATCAAATCATCCTGCCCCCCCCCCTCCAATTCTTTTTGCTGGCATGCTTCACAAAGAAAACTGTCAAAAAAAGAATTCTGAAATTTAGTTTTGCTTGATTTGCTTCCTAAATCACCTTAAAAAATTAATGACAGTTTAACACTATTCCAGCGACTGAAATAATCATACTTTTCATTTATATATGGGGTAAAATCTGACTTCAAAGAAAACTTCCGCCATTCACAAACTAGTTAGTAATCTTTAATACAGTCGGCTTAAGCACCTGTCACCCCAAAACAAACCCAACATTGGTGTGAAACTGGCTGGACTAAGATGGGTTCGAAAAATAATACATATCCGGTTTTGTTGGCGAATAATTTAAATTTATCTTGTATGTGGCTGAGAGAAAATAACATAAAACTCCAGGAGTCATTTAAGGCCTTGTGTTCTTTCAGTACTATTCATGTGCTTTATCTATGTTTATGGTAATCGGATTTGGGTGCAATTGAGTCACTGTATTCTGGGGACCAGTTTTAAGCATGTGCAAACACTATGCATTTGGAACCCCAATTTTAACAGTGTTTAAGGGATCCCAGTTTGAACTTTGTGTCTTAGATGATGGGACCCCAATTTCCAGTTTGAACACTTTTTTTTCTTTTATTTCTTAAATTAGTGCTTGTGTTGAAGCAGACACCTATAACAATGCTCAAAGAAAGATAATTTTCAACAAAGGTCCAGACTGGTGACTATAAAACATTACAAGCTCTCACTAAAATTCCACAAGCGCCAACTTCAGTTAAATGCTTCTGTCAAGTATGGGTATTAACACTTTATTAGCAAAAATCAACTGTTCAAAACAGAATATTATGGTCAATCAATCTATTCCATGGCTAAAATCATGCTGAAAAACATAGGTCAATTAACTAATTGGAAGTTTCAATTTTGCGTGTCAAATATTTTGCATACAGGTGGTCTTCTATTTCAACAGACATAGTATACACAGATATGACATATACCGATATGTTGTTTGCCGTATGTGCCAGGAATCATATCTCCCCCCACTTTGCCGGCATGCTTCACGAAGAAAACTCAGTCAACAAAGAGTTCTGAAATGTATTTTGCTTGCTTTGCTTCCTAGCTCACCTTAAACAATTAATCATTCTTGAACACTATTCAAACAACTAAAATAATCATGCTGTTCGTTTTAGATATAAATGGGGTAAAATCCGACTTCAAACAAATGTTGCCGCATTTCACACACTAGTCAATAATCTTTAATACAGACGGCATAAGCATTCTCGTTAGGCAATGATATGTAATAACATTTGTTCTCCGACACGCTTATAGCATCTGTTCGATTTACTTATATTAGCTGGTTCCATTTCGTGACCTTTTTAGTCTATGCAAATTAGCACAATGAACTCACCCACTACAGTCTTCAAATGCACGACATTAGCTATTGTGAGCCAGCTAAGTAAATCATGCAGTGGTGGTTTATACCTGACCTCTTTGCCTTTTAATTGTCTTTATTTAAACTGCCTGAAGGAGTTTTCCATTAACTTCAATCATGACTGCTTACCATTTATACATGCTACATGTAACGGCATATAATAAAGTGTTTAGTTTTGTTAAAGTTTCGAAGATTACTTAAAATCATATTTTTCTAAATACAGTGTTTCAGGGGTTTGGGGATTATAAATCCCGTTTTTAGCATTAAATGCTATGTTAAAGCAGGTCAACATCTTGAAAATAAATTTCTACATTTCATCAGTGCAATCGGAGCTTTGTCAGGTAAATTATAATTTTTCGATATGCCTGACGGGCTCCTCACTTATCTGAAATTAGAGAGGTGCCGGATGTCAGGCTATCGGATTTTTGAACTATGTATAACATTCGTACAAACTAATGCTTCATTTTATTACACAAGACATATCCTCGTAAAATTCTAATTTTAAGCTTTGGTTTCTAGGGACATCTTTGCATGCTTATTTTTAATTTTTAATTTATTGCTTTTGCTTATTGCCCATTATAAGTTATGGTGTCTTTGCAAAGGTGGCATTGAACAGAGGTGATTTTCTACTTGAGTATGTAGGGGAAAGGATTGACAGATTGGAAGCTGAGAGAAGGGAGAAAAGATATAGCAAAAAACAACGAAATCATAAATACAACAGATGTTATCTGTTTAGCTTGAAATATAATCAGAACACACATTAGTAGGTTTCAGCCAATATAATCATTATATATTTAAGATTCAATACAATTATCAGGGCTGAAAGTGCAAGGATATATGGGTTAAACATGCGCCAATTAAACCTCATGTAGTGAGTACAGAGAGAAATTCAGATAGAATAAAATTGCTGATAACACCGTAAATTCTCCATGCGAGAGTAAATTGTTCCTTGAATCAGAACATAGCTTCAACCTTGAATTGCATGATAATGAGTGCTATCTGGGAGAATATGTTTAATATTGATTGTTTGGAGTATTTAGCATAAAACAGGCTTTTGTTGTTTGTTTTGTGTTGCAAATGAGGCATGAATCAATGTACAAATTCCAATTTTTGCAGGTAGTTTAGGTTCAGTGAATGTTGAATTGTTAACTGAAATTTTCAAGGAAACGGAACCTATAATCAGCAATTAAGCTTTGATTCATTAGTGTTTGTTTGCAATGAGTACACATGTTTTCACCAGCAGAGCTGCTTCATTAACCTGTGTAACCAATCAGATGAAATAGGCGTCTTCACTGCATGCCATTCAAAACCTGGTATAGAGTGGAGGTCATATCAAAAACAAAAAAAGAAAAATAAATCCTTTCAGCAAAGTAAATTGTTTGGGAAATTGTGTACTAGTTTCTGTGTATAATAGTTGCAGTCCTTTACTTCAGTCTAAATTAGATTTTTTTGTATGTTTAAATTAACTGGCTGTGTGGATGATTTTTAACACCTTTCAAGTTACACTGAATGTTTCTGTGTAATTTTACCTACAAATGTTTTACAATGCATTTAAAAATAATCCCCAAATTTAGCCGAACAAGAGTTACTGTCCTTTTTACCCCTAGTGGATCTTCAGCACTAAACATTTTGGTCATACTGAGTTTGAAAATAAACAGGCAGAATATCATCTAGTGGTACATTCATTTGATTTTCAGTCGGAATTCAAAAGAACACTTTTCCAGGACCGCTTTAATTAAGTTCACAGACTGATTTTAGTTTATCAGGGTTGTGGGAGTTGGCAATAATACACCTCCTCCCCCACCAAAGATTGAACATGGAAGAAGAGATCATGGTATTGTTATCGTCGATGAATATTCAGATTCTATTCAAATACATGCCATAGACTAAGATTTTTTTTTATTCATTCAGCTGTGTAGAAAATTGCCTCTTAACACCGGAAAAGAATATGATGAAATATTTGTACAGGACATTCTGGATATATTAGGATTATCTAGGCAAATGCAAATGAAAGTGAGATGAAAAAATTATAATGACCATTCAGATGTTCTGAATTCGGAAAAAAACTCACACCTTGCACCAGTTCTTTGCATCGTTGAGGTGTGAAGCCCAACACTCTAAGACTTGGAAAGACATCTTTACCGAGACGTAATTATGCATGTACTAAATTGAACTTTTTCAGTGCATTAAAGATTAGACAAAAGGCCACTAGCGTCTTGCAGATGTGTCTCTTAAAATTTGATGTAGACATGTAGGCATTGTAATTATAATTATTCTTTTCATCTCCCATTCAGCTCTTGGTTCTAGGTTAACGTGACTAGATGACTTTGTTTTAGTAGGTAGCCTGGACAGATTTTTGCTATGATTGTTGATATATTTAAAGGATTGGAAGATGTTGCTTTTTGAAAGTTTTATTTTCTTTTACTTTACTTTAGTATTGATGCAACATCTACAAGAGGACACGTGTACCAATTTGTGAATGATGCTGTAGATTTCTGAAAACCGTGCAATGCATGGATGAAATTGGAGGTGTACAATTCTTACCCAAGGATTTGTCTCTTTGCAACCAGGAATACTGGCAGTGGTGAGGAGATTAGATGGAGATGCAAAGAACTTTTACTGGCGGAATAAGGTAGCGCATTCATATTTTATCCCCACCCCAGCAAATCTTAGAGAAATATATAGTACGTAACGTCTTCACAAGTTCATCATGTCTCTCTATAATTTCTTGATACAATTATGGCATTTTAATAAAGTTTTGTATTCAAGTTTATGACCACAAGATCTTATATAAGTTTGAGCGTCATTGTCTTCAAAAGTTTGTTGAATTAGAACAATGTCACAGCGTATTAATACAATAGTTGTGAAGTTGTTGGCTCTTATCAGGCTTTGGGTAATTATGGAATACATATGTACTATTGAAACCAGAAGACAGAATTAACTTGTCCGGAAACAAGATCAATATTGTCCAAGACAGATACGAAAAGCATAATTCACCCACAACTTAAAGGAATTAAATTGGTAAAGAAAGTATGCGACTGATATGCTAAAATGATCATATATTACTTTTGATGTTTGCACTTTCAGCTTGGTGTGTGAGTTTTCATAACTATAATATGAATAACATAAAATATGAACCATTGCTATGACTACAGAGTTAACTCGTGATTAAAACAATAGTACTAATTAAGAGAGTTGCTTCGCACAGGTTTTGAAAAACACTTCTTTCTGATGTTTGGACATGAAAACCCCTTGAAAATGATACGTAGAAAACCTTAAATTTGCATTCACATCTCATTTTTCAAAAATCTTGAATTTTGTTTCTAATATTTGATTTAGTACTATGAAGTTTCATTTATACCTATTTAATCATTTTGGGGAAAAGCTGAGATCTAACGGTCATTCGAATCCTTCTTTGCATGACACATTAATTTCTTCAAGTAAATATTGTCTTATCCCTTGTCTAATTATTTTGAAGAAACTAAAATTTAGTTGGTAGTAAAAGCTAAGTATAACTTGTGTTTCAGATGTTGCAAATGTACGTACCAAGTTAAAATAAAGTTTACTTTAACATGAAGCAATTGTGTATGGCATTGCCAAATAAAGTATTTGAATAAAAATACAAGACAAGTGGATAGTTCCATTGTAATGTGCTGGACACGTGACCCAAGGGGTGAGTTTCGAATTCCACCACCAGAGGATGAATGATTGTGGAGTGTCACTGAGCAAGACACTTGTCTAATTGTCTTGGTACAAAACAAACTTCCTGTGTTCCTGTGCCGAAGGACAACTAACCAACCTAATCCAAACAAGGCAACGAAAATTAGGTGGTCAGATCCTAACAAGCTGTATTCCATAGCCGTGACGACATTTAAACTTGTCTGTCTTTGGTAAAACATGGACCATAATATCACAGTAGGTATATAAAATATTTCTACAATACACATACCGCAACCGGAACTATATCCGTCGGTAAGCATGGCAGATATAAAAGCAACAACCCATGCCAGCTACAATATTTTTTTAAAACATAGTTGACGGCTACGAGTTTTCCATATTGTAATGATGATGTTTAAAGTGAGGTATAAAAAGTAAATTACAAAGATTACCTTCCTAGCCAACAGTAGATGGTCTGATTCTGTAGGATGAATTTAAAGCCTATCACGTGTACATACTCACACGTATAGCAATCTTATGAAAGTTTCAAAAGAATGTCAGTAATTCAGTTTTAATATTGAGCTAAGCAGAACAAGGTATGCACTGACATCAGGCAAAGATGTGCCATTTGGTGGGACGTGAGCAAGACGATATAAGTTATTTGAACAATAACTTGTATTAGGTATAAACGGAGTAGAAGGAATAATTGTTGATAATTCATGATCTGAATATATTTCATCTAGATGGTTTAAACATTATGCAGTAGTAACAGTAGCAGTAGTAGTGACCTATGCCCATCCAGGAGACTGAATTGTACGCATCGTCTTTAATGACCTGCCAGTAATTATGTCGCTCTAGTCATGTAGGCACGTTTACTCACTTAAAATTGAACATTAATTGTTGCTCTAAAATTTATTGCTAATATAGTTTGATCCAAGTCTATTCCGTTCTGGTTATTAAATATTGTGCACCTTACCTATCATCAAGAAACTTTCAAACGAACATTTTGATGCCGATGGATTTTTAGTGTGGTGGCCAGGTACTAAACTGGGTCATGAAAAGAGCACATCGAGTATATTCGTCACAATATAACGTTGAAGGTTTTGTATTTCAAAATGCGTAACTTTCACTGTGAAATCACAGCTTGTGACATTCATTACGGTTTGTACAGGATCACACCTTTAGGTTCACCTCGTCCAAAATTGTCCAAGTACGTCGACACTGGCTTTTCCCGTATATGTTTGTAGAGGCGCGTAAATAACGACCTTCCGAAGGAATATGGACCTCTGAGGATCCAAATAAAGTGAATAATCGCGATGTAAAGGTATTTTTAATACAAATAAAAAAGACATCAGTTACCAAAGTCATCGGTACTGAACTCATACATAATCTGTGTCAGTCTTTTGCTATAGCAGGATAGGGGTGTTAATTTTATTATCCGTAGGAACAATAGCAGCTGAATCTGAAGTAGTGGTTAGGTTGTAGTAATAATAGTAAATAATGATGTGTGGTTTCAATGGTCGTGGAGAGGAGAGAAGAGGAGAATTATGCAGGGGGTAGCTTACTTTGAACATATTTGGGGCAAAACAAGGCAGTCGCAAGTTAGTGTTGGAATAAACGGCGCCATGGTCGAGTGTCGCCTTCATCGCCCCCGACTCTGGATTCGCAATATCACAACCTCCGCGAAATGTCGCCCCACGTCAAGTCTAGATGCGTGGGTTTTTCCCTGAAGACGGTCCTGACGCTAAATATGACAACTTGTGTAACAATTACTTTCATTCAAAACTAATTTTATAATATATACACCTGTGCAATTTTAGTCTTCATAATAGATCAGGAGCAGCGGTTGCTCAGTGGTTAGCGTGCCGTGACCGATGAGTCCGGCTTCGAATCTTGCCAACGGACAAGCCAAGCTCAGAACTGTGGTGTATCCTTGCGCAAGACACTTGACTCCGATCGTCTCTGCATTAAATAACCCGCTTGCATTGCGGTGCCGTCAACCACCCAACTAAAACAAAGCACAATAGACCAAATACGTTCTGCAACTCAAGTCTATAGTTACTTGTGCATATTTGTGCTCGTCTGATGCTCTTGATTTGGGGTTTGTGGTTTAAACGCCATTTCAGCACATGGCTATCAATGACGACCGATATATTCATACGATTTTTCATCCTAGAAAATTGGGCTAGAGGTGGCCGGGGAGGTTGTGTAGGGGTAAGTTGGATTATGACATCACATACAAAAATGGAAATTTCTTTACTTGAATTCGTTAAGGGCACCTGACTTTACATTGTGATAAACTGATTGGTTTAGTCTATTGCAGGTTTGATTGTGTTTAACACAGAAGGTTTTGCAAAAATGTTGATCAAAACTGTTAAATCTAGTTATCACCTGATTATCATTAGCCCAGTTTTGCAATTGTTCATCATCATCATCATCATCATCATCATCATCATCATCGTTTGCTTTCAGACCTTATTCTACTCAAGCTAATCTCGATAAGATATTTAGGTAAGTATAAATGGTACACATCAGTATGACAAATGAAGCTGAGACGCATCTGTGAGACAAAAGACAGTCTGACACTTCAGTGGGACAAAGAAAAATGAGACCCACGCGTGAGGAGGAAAATGAAACACATCAGTGAGAGAAAGAAAAGACAGACATACAAATGAGCCATAACAAATGACAGACGTTTGTGAGACAGATGAAAATGAGAAGTATTGTAACTATGATTATATAACTTTGGAAGTATCATATAATGAACAACAATAAATTAGATTCTATGGATTAAGTATTTTATTGCTTATATTTGCGATGTCTGAAATAGTAAATGTTTTTGAGGCACATGGAGTCTCTCTCTCTGTCTCTCTCTTTCTCCGTCCCTCTCGCTCAAGCGTAACTTGACTACATAACAGTGCGAAAACACACATGACGGTATTCTCCCTAGATGAATTAGAATTAACCGTGCAATGAATGATTCAGCTAAGAGATCACATCTGGGAAGCTGGAGTGCACTCATGAATATGAACCATGATCATGTGAAAATGGTATACTTGCTGTATACATTTTCACGGATTTGCAGAAGGAGTATATATTTAACCAGGCATACAAAATAATTTACAACATTCTATATGCATCATGTATTTACATTTTAACAAAATGTCAACACACGATGACACTGATATGACATCATTCTAATAACTTCAAGTTGTAACTAGCGGAGGATCATACCATTCTTTCAAAAATAACGTTAGTAACATTGCAGATTTGAAAAATGAAATAGCTAAAAGGATCATTGGAAGCAGTGAAAGGAATATCTCAAGCTTTAAAGGAAAAAGAAAGCCTTACATTAGGCAATCTGTTTAATAATTTCACTACTACTATTATACTCGACTACGATAGCAACTGTCAAGTCTTTTGATCAGCGTTTGAACATTGAAAGTCTGCATCTGATCCTAAATTTACCCCCCCAACGGCCCCCCCCCCAATAATGACATCATACATCATATATACAAACACTTGTCTACAAAGACGATATAACACTCTAAAGCTTATAATCATAACTTATTTAAATATGGCAAATATCGTTTTAGCTAGGCATATATTGAGATAAAAAGCTAATTAGACAGCCATATATGGAGATTAAAAATACAAAATAGACACTCGTATATTGAGATAAAAACAAATTAGACAGCCATATACTGAGATAAAAACAAATTAGAAAGTCATATATTGAGATAAAAAAAAAAAAAAAAAAACTAGAGAATTCAGAACTCAATCGTAGAACATTTACAGAATTTGAAATCATCTTTCTATCATCTTTTTTAAGTACTGTATATACTGTAAAGTCAAAAATATTCATGGAGGATTTAATTTCATTCATTTCGTAGGTAACGACTTTCCACGTAGTTAAATCCTCCGCAAAAAATAGCCCGTATTTCATTAATTTTTATCCCAAAGAAATCATTAGTTTACTTCCAAACCCGAAAATGTTCATTTCAAAATAAATTTCATTTTTTAGTTTTCGGAGTAAGTCCCTCTCTGTCTGTTTGTCTGTCTGTCTGTCTGTTCGCTTTTGTGTCTCTGTCTCTTTGACTGTGTCTGTCTGTCTGCTGTCTCTCTCTCTCTCTCTCTCTCTCTCTCTCTCTCTCTCTCTCTCATATATATATATATATATAAAGTTTTCTTTGTCGATTGAGTTTGAACGAAAGCATGCTGTTTTGTTTTGACAGTGGTTTCTTTGTCTAGAAAACTTCAAAGCTTGCTGTAAATCTCTAATCCACCTGTAAACATAAAATGTTATGATTGGCAAAGTATGTACAGAAAATATGAATTATACAGCTGGTAGGTAGAGATGAGTGCAAGGTAAGCGACATACTTAAATTATTATCCGATCATTGGAAATGTTTGAGATTTAAATGTTTGGAATACTTCAGCTGTAAATTTTAAACGCCAATATATTGATAAAATTTTTTACTTATTCCACATATAATCTTCTAAGCAGGGCTTTTAGGTTACACACACACACACACACACACACACACACACACACACACACACATGCATATATATATATATATATATATATATATATATATATATATTTATTTATGTACCATGTTAAAACAACAATTAATGATTTTAATATACTTTACAGTGTTGAGATGATCACTTTTGCATTCATGTTTGTAATATTATGAGAGAGAGAGAGAGAGAGAGAGTTTATCTTACACATTGGATTGGGCTGGAATGTTCTGCAACTGCTGGTCTTTTAATGCGGAACTGAAAGAAATGGTAATGATGATTGTGCATGTATTTCAAGGGACGACCAGTAATATCTGCGTTAAATACAACACTTTCTGCCTCAGTACAAGAAAGACAATAGGAAAATCACATCGATGTTGGTGACGAAATTCATAAACCGCAAGAGTAACTTAGACTTCAATCATGCTAAATACTTGTAAAAGAACTATGAGAACGATTATTTGTATTCTACTGACTTTTGTTCTCGTGAACGTTATATATATATATATATATATATATATATATATATATATATATATATATATATATATATATATATATATATATATATATATATATCCCACACGCATTTAAAGTGGCATGGCTGTTTAAAGTGTTGCAATAAAGAAGTTAGTTATGCTAATACTGAAATATAACATAATCAAATTCTGACACGCCTATTGCACATAGATGGGCATTTAGTTATTGCCTTAATCAGATAATATTGATTATATACTTTATAGATCAGTGTTGAATTTCTTTAAATCAGTTTATTAATCGATAATAACAAACAAAATAGGGAGAAAGAAATGAGAATTCCAATTTGATGATTCTTTTTCTCAAAACCCCTTTGCTTTCCCTTTATCGGTTTCATGCCCGGCGAGCCAACAATACGTGGAAATCTTCCGAGGAGTGAGAAAGAGAGATGAGTCTAAAGTAAAATCTTTGACAAACCGAGGAACCCGAGTCCTAATAATGATAAGCGTATGACATATTTATGAAGTGTGTGTCACGATATTTGGCCCAAATTACATAATACATTAATATCAACAAATAATAATCAGATGAGTGAAGTAAAATTGACATACATAAACAAATAATGAACTATATGATTATTATTCATTACACTATAAGATTCTTGGTGCTTCTTTTCTATGTTTACGATCATAGAATAAAATGTACAATTACCTCTATGTTTTGGCCGACAAACAAATAGCAAGAAGCATGGGAAGGAGATAAAGACATAAAGAAAGAGATAAAGGTTACATCACATAGAAAAAATACGACCGGATGATAAGTCATCAGTTTAGGCAGTACAGAACCAGATCAAAACAGAGAGATTGGGAGAGATCTGGGCAACTTGAGGTAAAACTGACATACAGACCGAGTTACCAAGACAGCCTGAGAGAGAATGAGGGAGGGTGAGAAACCTTCAGACTGATTTATTATTTTAAAATGATCCGATTTAGATCCTTTTCATCAATTAAAAATAAGAAATAAGAAAATAACAACAGGGTTAAAGAAAACATAAGGCATAAAATAGATTACAGTATGTGCATTGCCAAGGAATTTACAGTTTGGACTACTGTCTCCGCAAGCTATTGCAACTTTGTATCTTTAGTATCGTGTAACACGGTAGGAACTTCCCATGGAAACTGTACGTATATCATTGTAAGGATTCGGGATCCTCCAAGGTTGCGTGTTGCAAATTCAAGTTCATGGTGTTCATGTAGCAAAAATTATTTCTTATATCTCACCTTATATATTCCCACGTATTGTTGTTAGTATGAGTGGGGGAGAGGGAGAGAAAGTATAGAAAGCAGAGGGGACTTTGACAAGCATCTCCCTCCAAGAACCAAAACAGTTTAACATTTAATTCAAAAACAAAATCGGAGATTTGTTTTATTTAGTCTCGTTGTTCTTATTTTAATAATTGGTTGTAAAGTGGCAAATGGTTATAAATGGTTTAAAGGCAATATGTTATTGTTGACACCTTAATTATATACGTACCTATACGCTGTTGGCGTATCGTAATTTGAAATAGCAATACGATTGATATATGAAACTCCCTTATTCAAACATTTTAAAATCCAGTGATTTAGTAATCATGTTTTATAGTCGGTATAGACTGTTTATAACAGCTTGCTTGTTAACTTGTTGTACCATGTATCAACTTTAGACGAAAATCACTTTACTTGACTTAACAGCTTTTACTAATTTTACAAAAGAAAATAAAAGTCGAAAAGGCAATATGACAACATATAGTGCCTACAACTTAGTCCAGTGCAATGCCAATATACCTTTTGATTTTGTAAAAAGCCCGCAGTACTTATTTGCCACGGGATGCCAGTGTTGGAGTCATCTTTACCATCTGAAAATACATGGTGAAGGATGTACATTGTTTGATCGATATAATTCAATTCAGAATTTATAACTTTGGTATATTGAAATGCTCCAATATAATTACGAAACTCGCAGAAAATGTATGCCTAACAACCTACCAACATTTATATCTATCTTTCTATTGATAGATCGGTTAATATCGATTTGAACGATCAAGCAATCATTATGTTTACTATAGCGGAAATCGCGAGCATGCGTGTGTGTGTGTGTAAAAAATCACTTCAGAAAATTTTGATGTATCACACATTTGGTAAGATAGTTTCGGGTGATGCATAAATATAGTTTAAATTTTGATGCTTTATCAAAAATATAAATTTCTGGATCAGATTCTTTTTGATTGTTAGAAATATTATTTGCATTATTGACTTTGGTCACCCGGAACGTTGACTTACATAGCTGTGGAACGAAACCTTAACCAGATATAACATTTGAGAAACGGAGTGAATCCGTGGAATAGAGCTTTACAATTCACCCTCGCACACCAACGGACACACATACTTTCTCTCCCACCGTCTCTCTCTTCCACCTTTCCAATATATGTCTCTCTCCACTCTCCTGCTCTCCCTGTCTTCGTCCGTCAGTCTTTCTGTCTGTCTATCTCTGTCTGTCTGTCTGTCTCTCTATATTATATATATATATGAGTCCAACTTCGAAAGCTTGAAGAATGGAGGTTCCACATGTCTTGTCTGCCGTGTACAGACTATTATCTAATAACAGGTCCAGGTGATGATCAGGATATAGACAATGTCTTCGTGGATTCAAATTGTATTATTGACTATTACTGAGGATTAAACGTCTAAATGACTAACAGGACACAAATATTGGCTAAAGGGATTAGACGTGTATGTGAGGAATAGGACGTAGTCTTTGGCTTTGGAGATTAAATATCAAAGTGATAAACAGCACGTATATATTATCTACTAGAACGTAAACGTCTAAAATGCTGAACAGGACGTAGCTATTGGCAACTACAGAATAAACATCTAAGTGTTCAACGGGACGTATATCTTGAGTACACGAATACAACGTACAAGTAATGAACACGATGTATAGTAATGAACGCATAGATTGGTTACAGAGATTAAAAGTCAAAGGGATAAGAGGACGTCAGCAATGTATATAGGGATTAACAGTCTACGCGATAAACATGATATATTTGATGCCGACAGGAATGAAACGTCGAAGTAATGAACCTTAACAAAATATTGCCTACAGGAATGAAACATCGAAGCGATATACCTTAACGGATTATTGCCTATAGGAATGAAACGTCGAAGTGATGAACCATAACGGATTATTGCCTACAGGAACGAAATGTCGTTGTGATGAAGCTGACGGAGATATTGTCAACAGGAATGATTAGTCTAAGTGGTGAATCTGACTGAGATTTTGCCTACATAAATGAAATGTAAAAGTGACCAACCTGACAGAGATATTTTCTAAGGGAATGCAAAGTCTAAGTGATGAACCCGACGGAGGTAATGCATATATAAATAATCTATCTAAGTGATTAACAGAACATATATATTGCCTGTAGCCAATCAAATTCTATATAACTGAATATATTAATTCAAAACACAAAAGGAACAACAAACGTATGTTAACACGCCAACAATGAAAATGTGCAAAATAAAAGGCAAACATGTTCCCAATATGAAAATTAAATAGGAGTGATGCAGATTCATGTATCATTTAAGTTCGAGTGCACAAACAGTAGTATTTCAGATTTGTACTATACTAAATGAGTATTTGACAACTTCATTTTTCTTTCCGTGATAATATGGAGTTTTAAAGAAGATATATACCTAAAGATAGGCTTGCATACAATTTGTTGTACATGCACACATACATACATACATACATACATACATACATACATACATACATACATTGTTACGAATATGTAATTTAATTACTTGTGTGTTAATTTTAAATTCCTTTTTATTTTATATTTGTATCATTACATTTCATTGTAACGAGTATTTTTACGGAATTTGATATTTTTGAACGAGATATTTATGTTTATATAAAACGTAGTATGACTTGCATAAGCACGATTTTAGCATGCCATGGTTTGTCGATTTAGTAAACACTACTCGAAAACGATTGGTTATTGCCAAGGTCATCTTCTGGCCTACGTGTAATTGCATTGTTTCCTACGCTATTTGATGATGAAATAGCCACGCGTTCCATGGTGCGCGGATGAAATGATGTCTTAGTTCAGTTTAAAAATAATCAGATCCCCGTGAAATAGTCAGTCGTATAATATACCTTCAAGAAGAAGGATATATTTCTCTATCAGGTGCTGTAAAGAGTTGTATTTTTACATCTTTGGAGCTCGAGATGTTTTATCATTG
This sequence comes from Megalonaias nervosa, assembly GCA_016617855.1. NCBI lineage: Eukaryota > Metazoa > Mollusca > Bivalvia > Unionida > Unionidae > Megalonaias > Megalonaias nervosa. The sequence continues at coordinate 3,999 of JAECUM010064045.1, read as the reverse complement.
ATGACAGCTTGTTCAGAAGTTCATCTATTTTTTAGAATATAATAATGTATTCCCCGGAGAACTATATAAGTGATTCGTTTGTATAAAAGTTTTAGGACAAAGACATTCAGTGGAAATTTATTCTAAATTGGAACATTACAAGTTGTGGTTCAACGTGAAACTCTTGACATTCGTATAAAGACTTCACCTGACGTCATCATCTTTCATCTTGGAACCTCGTCGAGATTCAAACGTGGACTCAGTAACTATTTAGTAATAGGACTTGTATTTTTTCAATTCTAGGATAAATGTTTCGATTATCTTCACAAACTGTAAGCCTATTTTCTATTATCTCCTTTTCACTGTGTTTTCTAGGGAAATAAATTATTTTTGTTAAAAATTTCAAAGCTTGTTGGTTTCACTCTTTCCCCTTGTTATTTTTGAACGAGCCTATACGTAACAACATACATACATACACAAAAATACACACACACACACGCACACATACATACATACATACAAACATACATACATACATTCATACTCACACATACATACATACATACATACATACATACATACATATGTGCAGAATTAATATGGGAAAATGTGCTTTATAAAGAATGAATGCAAGAGAAGAATAATACAGGAAGCATAGCTGTTTGATAAAGCCAGTCCAGGGGAAGTATTTGTCTTCTCTCCGCTGATTGTATTCAATCTGCTTACATCTGGTCCACTAGTGGATGTTTCCTCATGAACATTCCTGCATTGAATGGAACACAGAAAAAGAAAAAGAAAAATCATATAGCAGCGATTTAAGATAAAAGACTTACCTCCTCCGGCCAAGACAAAAAGCAACTTGGAAAAGGATATTATGCGTAGAGCATATGGCCGATTTGTATATATGAAAAAATAAATCATTATGAGATAAATTAAACGTTTATCAAAGTTAATATAAAGCAAACATAATGAAAGTGATAATCGTATGGTAACTGATTATCTTTGTCACAATTCTTATCTGGAAAGAGATTTTCTTGAGTGATTCAATTTAAAATATCATATAATGAATTAAATCACAAATCTATCGATAAACACACAAAAGAGAAAAGAAACAAAGTCAGTCACAGTATTATGGGTGTCTGATCTCATAGAGGTTTTGTATGACGTAATGCATACAATTTTAAAATCTATACATAACGATATTCCTATCTTTGATATGCAATGCTATTTGCGTCTGAATCGTGCTTGTGTTTGAACAAAACATAAAAACTCCTGCTTTCGGCCAACAATTATCTGAAAATCAGCTCCAAAGGGTAAGTGATATAGATTCCGCTTTGCTTTCTAAATACATGTTAGAATGACCAGGATAGAAATATTGGAGATGTACTGCTGAATTTAGCTTTAAAAGCAGTCACAATGTACAGCAATATTACTACATTCCATATCCTTAGCTAGCTTAACAACTATTTAAAAAGAAACAAACCACAGCAGCAGGATAATAGCCCTAGTTACCTAAGCAACAAATCAGGAAACACACTGTTGTAGAAATATCATACACTTAGCTAACAACCATTAAACAAAAACAGACTGCAGCAACAATATCCTAACGTTAGATCGCTAAACATCTATTCAATGAAAAAAATCTTTGTGGGAGTATCGTTCTCTTAGCTCGCTAAACGTATGTTCAAGGAAACATATATTAGTAGGAGTATCATGCCCTTACTTAGCTAAACGTCTTTTTCAGGACACAAACACAGAGTATCATAACCCTACAAAGCTAAACGCAAATTGATGAAAAAATAAATAGTGGGATTGTCATACTATTTGTGCGCTAAACTTCCACTCAGTGAAACAAATTTCAGTTAAAATAACATACACTTAGCTGAAAGTGTGTTCACTGTATAACAATTATTAGCTGGAGGATTATGCCCTTAATTAGCTAAACCACTATTTAAGAAAAACCCATGTATTAGTGGGAGTACCATAAATTTAGTTCGCTGAACGTATATTTAAAGAAACAAATATTAGTGTGAGAGAGTTACTGTGTGTGTGTGTGTGTGTGTGTGTGTGTGTGTGTGTGTGTGTGTACTATTTGGATTTGTAACGTAGCTTTAACAGGTTTTAATTCACATCGCTACGATGTCTGCAGTCTGACAGTTTATAGTGATGTCGAGCACTGGAGCATCATGCAGCAGACATGTAGCATCATGTGCCACCCAGTCACATTATCCTGACACCAGACCGACCAGTCCTAACACTAACCTCTTAATGCTGAGCGCCAAGCGAGACAGCTGCTAGTACCATTTTTATAAGTCTTTGGTATGACTTGGCCGGGGTTCTAACCCGCGACCTCCCGCATTCGAGGCGGACGCTCTAACCACTAAGGCCACCGGAGCGGACTTAGTGGGAGTACCATACACTTAGTTCGCAAAGCTTATATTTTAGGAAACAATTGTAGTAGGAGCAGTATCATACGGAACAACCGCTGCGCAATTTGCAAAGTTTGGATTATTTCTTCGGAGTAGGGAGTCATTTTTAAAATGTTTGAAGAAATTATGAAGACTGGCTGGATATATAACTTTACGGGCGATATTGAGCAGTCTTTGCACTTTTAGTTTGGACAATTTCTGTCTGGTCGTGAAGATGAATAGCAAAGTTACAGTAGACGGGACATGTTGATTCTTAAATGATGCCTTTAAACATTCCTGTCATCAAATCGCAAGTCGTAAAGCTGTTTGATGGGGATTTATGTGTATGGTTGCCTGTCCCCGTTTTCATGCAATGGTATCCAAAATACGCATTATTTTACAAATAATTAAACGAACTCGAATTATAGGAATCTTGGTTTACTCATACCCGCTGGTGGTATCGTGAGCTCTGCGATCAGTCCTGGCTCGTCTTTTTACAAGGCAAATAAATACAATAATTGCCACAATCATCAGAAGAGCGAGAGGTATGCCAGCCGCTAGGGCCGTCGTAAGGTAATATTCATCTGAAAGGCAAATAACTACATATATAACTATATATAACTCTCTCTCTCTCTCTCTCTCTCTCTCTCTCTCTCTCTCTCTCTCTCTCTATATATATATATATATATATATATATATATATATATATATATGTATATATATATATTCACACACACACACACACACACACACACACACTAAAAACGCATGGTTTTTAAAGTGTTGGTATAAAACAATTTGATATACTAATACTACTGGTATCAAATTGTGATACGCCCATGGCGCAATAATACCCATATATAAAGATTCTTGAAAATGAGTGCTGTTAATTCTAGACCTATAGATCAATGATAAATTTCTACTCATTAACCACTAGTGAAAATAACGATAAAAAGTATTAATAATCCCAGTTTCCTAAATTAATTTAATATAGTGCACAATTTCATCGCAGTCCTTTCTGCTTTCAGTTCCCACATCCCCTCTGATGATTAAGTGACAGGATAAGCAGAAATCTGAATTGAGAGAGAAAAAGAATTTGGGCTGGATGAAAACCTTGAAACTGATCTTACACCAAGTAACCTACCAAAATATGCAATAACCTGTCGACAATATAAGGTTAATGTTCTTGGTTACAAGGCACACATACTGTTATGTATTTAATGCTTTGTTGTTGTTGTTGTCGTGTCTTAACTCTATTATAATGTTCAAAAAATCGATTATTATTAATTAAATATAAAATGTCCAGAGGACCCCCATCCTCTCTCTCTCTCTCTCTCTCTCTCTCTCTCTCTCTCTCTCTCTCTCTCTCTCTCTCTCTCATCCTAGCAAGATGCGGGCGAAAATCCATGAAAAGACGAAAGTAGATAATTTTCGCTTGAACCATACGATGATGTCTCTTGTCCAACGAATGATGGCAAAAGTTAAGTCAAATCGACCAAAGGAGAGAGAGAGAGAGAGAGAGAGAGAGAGAGAGAGAGAGAGAGAGAGAGAGAGAGAGAGAGAGAGAATTTTATAGTCTTTAGAAATGTTAATTAGCAGAATAATGATTTAG
>JAECUM010064043.1:0-21923 GCA_016617855.1 Megalonaias nervosa | reverse complement strand
TAGTTTCATTAGACTTAGTCCAAGTTTCCTCTGACCCTTGCCACCCCATTTTTGATATTTGGACATTTATGTTGGGGTGTAGGGTCAGAGTCCATTCCCTATCGAAAAGGTATATCTCGATGAAAGGTCGTTGATGTTTGCTAGTAAGCGGCTACCCTATGCCGACACCAAATGGCGTCGGCGAATTCCAACTTTTCGATAGGGACTGGACTCTGACCCTACACCCCAACATAAATGTCCAAATATCAAAAATGGGGTGGCAAGGGTCAGAGGAAACTCGGACTACATTCGACTAAGAACAAACTACTCAACACGGTATTTAAGGAAAAAGGAATTACTTATCTACTTTGGACATATTTCTTTCCAGACTTTGACTGGCATGGTTGTTTATGGCAAAATTAGGTCAAGTATGGGGTGCGCAATCAAAACCACCGTTCCCACACACATGAACTTGTAGAGTGGTACACGATTGTCCACTGTTCAATATGAGACTTTTGACTGTCAGTTAAAAGAGATTCGCTCGAGCCATGTAACTATCAGTAAAATTAGTAGTAATCATATCCTTGTTTCTTTCATAAGCCTTTTTAATATCAGTATAAAATAGTTTCATTCGAGCCATGTGACTACGGCTATGGAAGAGTCTAATTTACTAGTAAAACGAAAACGATTAATATGAGCCGTGCCATTCTCCGTGTAACTAGTAAAACGAAAACGATTAATATGAGCCGTGCCATTCTCCGTGTTACTAGTAAAACGGAAACGATTAATATGACCCGTGCCATTCTCCGTATGCAACCACCTTCCAAGGCTGCGCTGTATTGCGACAATAAATATCATGAAGAACAGAGGCTTTTATGTCGGTGGTTAATACTTTTTTTTTTATTGTTATGGACTGATACTCAGTATATAACCCGGCAAAATCGAAAACTGCCGACAACTAATCGAGTACCACTCCACTGGCATCGCACAGCATCGCGGTAAAATACAAAAAGCGAAAGAGGCTCTCTTGTCTGTGGCAAATGTTTCACCTCACTTTGACAACCGCTTCGGTTTTCTTTCATTAGTGTCTGTCAATGACATACAGGCTAAGGGGGTTTTCAAAGTGTTGGGACAATATGTGGCTTAAGAATTTGGGTGTTAAAAGTGACATTTTCCCTTTTTCTTATTGCTATTGTATTACTCTTTGCGAGGAATATATACTTTGTAAAGAAGCTGTAATGTAGCACGTTTTGATTTGAACTATTATAAATCGATTATATAAAGTTATTGACCTTTCAGTTATTTACGTAAAACTGATTAAAAAATTCAGTCTTCTTTACTTTCGACATACACAAATCAGTTCTCTATTCTCTTTATTTATCTTTATTTTACTTACAAAGTTTAAATAAATCATATTCCCCACCCCGAAAAAATGACAACACACCGCCAAATATAAATATTTTTACTGGAGATGCATATATATTACAATATATTGTTTACAACAGGAGGAATTTATAGGTCACTGATTATTAGACATACCAAATTACGTGCATCGGGATTCATGATTTATTTTTGCTTGCAAGTAGATTTAAGCAAGATTATGTTGAGACACCGCCTATATATCTGTATGGATACAAGAAATGTTATATCCATAATTATATAATTACAAGGCAATACATTTTCTAAATTTTATCATAATTTGTTACAAATATCACTGAAAAATTGTTTTAAAAATGATACATAAAAATAAAACACTCGCCGATAAATCAATAAATAGCCTGGGGGTGGGAGGCGGACCTCAGAAACTCCCCTCCATATATAACCACTCCACTGGTATCTCGGCTAACACTATGCATGGTCAACTCTAGCGATTACTGGGACGTAGAGTGAAAACTTCTGTTTTGGGACTCTGGATAGAAAACAACTTTTGAAACAAACATGAAAGTCGATAAACTTCGTTTGCGTGTTTTAACAACACTGACTGACCAACAAAGCACTAACAACTAACGTAAACAATTTTGAATTGGCGAATCTAGTTCATAAGTATTTGCGACTGCATGTTTCACTCCGCTTGTGTGTCTGGATTGAAAGCGACAAGACAAACACTTCATTCCCCTTCAAGTGATCGGAAATATATATATATTTTTTTTGTTAAGAACGATTCATGTAGTATGCAGACAACTAAATCAGCTAACATCAGTGGCGTAGAAGACATTCTGCTCTTCAACCCCCACCCCTACCCCGGCAAAACTTAATTCTGAAGCCCCCTCCCAAACAAAAGAAAGTGTTTGAAGAGAATGTTGGGCCCCAGCTGGGCCTGACCACACCTCCATGCACTAACGCTGATGTGAGAAGAATAAAGGACATGTATACAAAACTTTGCTGCTTGTTAGACAATAGCATATTTTCTTTCCGTGCGATGACTGTTTTTTAGTATTTAAATGATATACTATGAACGAAGAGATAGTGTGCACAGGCTGAGTTCATATATTTCTGATACACGAATGATCACCAGATGAGAGAGAGAGAGAGAGAGAGAGAGATATGCGCGTGTTCATTAGTCTTCATCAAATGCATTTCTACTCATTTATCATATATAAAAGAAGCAGTCAATCCTTTAGCAATGACAACGTACTGTATTATCATTCAGAGTAGCTGAGGTGTAGAATATTAATTACATCGTGACACATCACCCTAATTATTTTCCGAATGCAATATAAATAACAAGGAAAACACTTGGAAAGACAAAACCAAAATACGTGAATAAAATGTCTGACTATGGCAACTCAACATTTATCGTTTGATTTTGTATGCTCTCTCTCTCTCTCTCTCTCTCTCTCTCTCTCTCTCTCTCTCTTCAAACCATAAGAGCATCAGGTTTTTCTTCTCATATGAAGTTTGAACCTATTTTGAGTTTCTGATGTCATTTTACTAATAATAGGTAACATCAGAGGCATATTATCTACTGAAAACGTAAAAATTGCGTCCTAGTTCATCCCCCACCCCGTCAAAGAGCAAACCAACAACGAAAAAAGTAAGCTACTGTCTCTACATCGAGATAATAAAACCTGCAAGGTAATTTATAACACTGCGACCCCGTGGTTAGCGTCAGATATTGTCACAGGTGTTCGATTTTAAAATTTGTAGGTGCAAATAATGTTATTGACGAGATAATCTATGAGACAGTGAACCGATGGTTAGCATTGTTTGGATCAAAGTTCTACTAAAGAATTCCCTCCGTACCCGTGTACTTTCTTTACTGAATGGTGTAATTTTGTGTACTTTCAAAGTTTTTCTCTCCATGGTTTCTAGAGCACCACTGAATGTCGGCAAGGCACTGTGCAAAGTTGTTTGTTCACCAGATCGAACAATGTAGAGAAAGATAACATACATTTACATGTCTACAGCAGACAGCTGATGGAAATGACTACTTCTGTGTGCTGGGGAAATCTTCTTAATATATGAAAATTACACAAATTGGATTTTCGCAGTGTATGCGTTAGGAACCGACCATTTTCTTGCTTCGAAGAAAAAGAAGTAATTATGTTCCTTTTATTAGTTGCAAAAATACATTATCTTGAAGTCAATGAAACAAGATCTCCTGGATGAAAATAAAATCCCAACCTCCACCATCCACCCACCCCACCAACACCCCGACAATTAAATGATCCATCCCTTACTATTTTCTGAAAGTGCAGTTTAAAATTTCAAAGTATTAAAAATATTTTTTAAAAGGTTATCGGCTCTGTATAATTTACTAAATCTAGTGTTTCATGGTCCATAACTCCACAAAACGCGCTTGATTTTATAACAGGGTTGTCTTGAGACCTCTGACGTTGCTAGAATGAATTAATGGAACCGAACAATATCGGTCCTTGGTCGGGATAGTCCGCACCCCCACCCCTGCCCTGCCACTACCACCATTACCACAAACATCCAAAAAGTAAAATTGTGAAGACGATAGTTTTGTGTTGGTTTGAGTAGCTTCGCTGCTACAAAACAGAATGGAGTCTAACTGGAATTTAACATTACACTTTTATGCGTAAGGTTAAAGTATGTTGGTCTGCATGGGGTAAAACGGGAAATGTAATGTTAAAACTACATCTACTGTCCAACTCGCACCTTTACTATTCAGCACACCATTTGGTGTTATCCTCACCCAGTTATTTATCCAACACAGAGTCATCACCCAGTTATTTACTGTCCAACACCAATTTATCTACTATCCAACATTGATCTAACCGGAATTAACATTACCAAATAATGCAGTGAAATCTTTACTTGTAACGTTCCAGCAGCACACAATTTAGCGATAAAATGACCTTTACTGTTACAGCGGCACACATTTTAGTGGATGAAAATTAAGTAATGTTGTAGTAGTAGCAAAACAATTTAGTGCAAAAACTGACTTATACCGTTGCAGTAGAATAGTTTTTCGTAAAAAGAGCTGATAGTAGTATATGGGGACGATATAGCGACAATGGAAAATACATTACAGACCCCGCCCCCCTCCCCCCGGGACTGTATAGCGACAATGGGAATTAGCATTACAAGACACCCACCACCACCCCGGGACTGTATAGCGACAAAAAAATATATTGGGTCTGTATAGGGACAATAGGAATGGAACAGGTAGGGTGACGTCACGGTGCTGGTAACAATGTTGCAAGTGGCTGACCTCAATCGGGCGGAACACTGGTAACAATGTTGCAATTGGCTGACCTGAATACGCGTCTACCTCTCTAGGTATGGACAAATACAATAGAGACATAGACATAACACAAACACAAAACAGTCACACCAATAGGGCAAATTTGGAATAAATATCTTTTCAAGGCAATCAAGTGGCCCTGAAAAGGGCCTTTGGGTTCTTCTTCTATTTTCTCCAGTTCTTCACCAGCTCTTCACTTTTCCACTAATTCCTTTCTTCTTCTTCTTCTTCTTCTTCTTCTTCTTCTTCTTCTTCTTCTATTCTTCGTCTGCTATCCAGTCCTTATGTCCCATTGCTCTAAATTTTTCCTGCACCTTCATCCAGTTGTTGTTAAGTCTTTCAAACGCCTCTTTTCTCTTTTTGTTTTCCTTCTCCTTTCTCTCTTTTGCCCAGGTCTCTTTGATTTTCTTCACTTCTTCTTTCATTATCTTTTTCATCATATCTTCTGCTTTCTTTAACTTCTCTAACCCCCACTGGACAAAAGACCACTCTGTCAAATTGAATATCTCTTCCAGAAAGCACCTCACTTCGATGACAACATCAAGGGACTGCTTCAAGGTGCCCACTCTCACATATTGAGGACGGATGAAACCTCTTAACTTCTCTACTTCCTGCTCTATCATACCTTGCACTAGATCTCCCTGGCTACTTTCAGGCTGATCGCAAAGTCTAGACTGCCTGGGAACCTCCATTCCTGTTGAAGTCTTTCGAACCACATAGGCTCCACCCACCATCCAGTACTAACTATTTTTTAACTGGTTAAACACATTCATTACGATAATTGTTGACTAGTCAACGCTGGGTAGCCAGACTGACGTCCGCTCTGCATTATATTTTTGAAGCACGGACGTGAAGGAAAACATCCCTTACACTCACTTCACATATTATATACTATCCACACAAACGTACGCGAACGCACAAAACACACCATATATACTATCCACACAGACGGGAAGAGAGAAAAAAAACCCCACACCACTCTACTATCCACACAAACGTACAAGAACGCATAAAACCCACTTGATCTACTATCCACATAAACGTACGCGAACGCACAAAACACATCATATATACTATCCAAACAGACGGGAAAGAGAAGAAGAAAAAACACACACACACACACACACTACTATCCACACAAACGTACGCGAACGCATAAAACCCACATTATCTACTATACACACAAACGAACGCAAACGCTCAAAATGCAGCATATCTACTATCCACACAGAAGGGAAGAGAAGAAAAACACACCCATATCTACTATCCACACAGATGGGAAGAGAAGAAAAAACACACCATATCTACTATTCACACAAACGTACACGAACGCATAAAACACACCATATCTACTATCCACACAAACGTACGTGAATGCATTCAAACACACACACACATCAGTAAATGAGTGAGTGTTTATAGTCACACTACTCTACATTCACACAAATTGGCAACTTGAATAGTGTTTCTTTTCTAGAGATCTGGTTAGCCCTGAATAGGGCTGTTTTTCCTTTGAACTCCAATTGCACCTGGCTAATGGTGACATCTCTCAGGCCAGGCACCACAGACACATCTCCTGCCCCAATCATTTGCCCAATTCATATTTGTGATTGGGAGCGCAGAGGCCTCTTGAGTGGCTTCAGCACCCCAATCTTCCGTCTCTGGGATAGTGAAGGCTTCCCTCCTCCTATACCATACCCGTGGATGATAAAATTGTGGTGCTGGTAGTAGCTGTAATACTAGCAGAAGTTGTGGTGCTGGTTGTCGTACTCGTACTGTTCGTGGAGGCGTCCTCACCTCAGGCTTGACCTCACACACAGGTCTTAGTATCAGGTGAGGCAGGATCATCGCTTCTTTTCCTTATTATCTTCTTTCTTTTTCTCCTCTTCCTCCTCCTCTATCCTGGCTTCTTCAGCTATAGCCTCCATAGACAGCTCATCTAAAATGCGCCTGGCATATTCCAGGTGCATTTGGAGTCCTAGACGTTTGGCAATTCTATTATTCATTCTATTCCTGTTGACTTGTCAAAGTTGGGTAGCCAGACTGACGATCGCTCCGGTTTATATCCCTGGAGCACGAACGTGAAGGAAAACATCCCCAACACCAAAACTTTCAATACCATTATTACCATACCATGGAACGCGCGGACCTAAAAGAAACACTCACGTTGACTTTTTTACTTACAAACACAGACACACTTCGGAAAAGACAGAGAAACGAAGTGTGAATCTTTACTAACAAAAGAAACGAAGTGCTTCTAGACACACTTCTATTTTTTTAAAAACATAAACACACAAATTTGTTTTGGCAATTGAATTAGTATGTATTTTCGAGAGTATTGGGGGGTAGCCCTGAAAAGGGATGATGGTCTTGTACTCGTTGGTATGAGCCATCAAATGGAAAGCGACACTGCTGAGATTCAGTCTCAGGCGAATATCCACTCCTTTGAGCAAATACATGTCTTGCAACCACATGTCCAAATGCAAACGATCCATCAGTTCTAAACTACGGCCTTGCAGTATTTTCTTTCGACGGTCGTTAAAGTCCACATTGTGAGGATCGTAATCTGCTGTCAGGGCTGTGTCGTTAAACTTGTCCTCACCTGCGGTGTCAGGTTTCCAAACCACGCAAGCATCCAGATGAGAGTTCTTGGCCTCTTCTCCGTACGTCAAGAGATTTTCCAGGTACGCTTGGTAAGGGTAAGTATCCATGTTACTGCTGACCAGCTTGTTATTAAAGTACAATCCACTTTGCTGAACAAGGAATGCGTGAAATTGTTGATGGGAGCTACTCTAGTATCGGCTCCCGGATTGGTGTTGTCCTTTTTGATCACTTTGAGTCTCAGGTACAAGTAACTGCTATTCAGATCGATGTAATCTTTGGGCTGTCCTTTGATTTCAAACCCGATGGGAGCTGAATCTTTTAAAGAGGAGACGGGATGAAATTCGACCCATTGGGATTCTTGCATCGTCATCATGGTGGGTGGCATGGCAAACAGATCCAGTTCCGACTTGGAACATGCGCAAGACTCTCGGTGCACCATTTTCTTTCTCTCTGTGATTTTTTTAATAATCAAAAACGTCTAAGTCTCGTACGATTCTTCTTTTCTTAGTCTTTCTAGCTCTGGGAGTGTGAAGTCCTCTGAAGGGGTGTTTTCGTCGTCTCTTTCTGCCTTGTCCTTGCTGTGGCGTCAGAGAAGCAGAAATGCCTGACTCGGCAGCGTCCGGGGCATCTATAGGAGTTTCTCGTCGGCCCAACATGTCTTTACTAGTTTGAAGCAAGACATTTTTGCCTGCTCTCAAGAAAGCTTCTTTGGGGTTTTGTTTGTTGATGATGACATTTTGGAGATATTCTTTGCCTTGCGTCAAAGTGGCATCTTTCAAGGCGTGCAATCCTCGTTTCACCATCAGTTTCAAAACGGGAGACACCGAATGAAAGGCCGATTTCAGCATATCTCCTAAACCATGTCCTCGCTGTCGAGCGACGCCTAGGTACACAGGATACATGGCTGACAAGGGGTTAGAGTAATCGTTTTCGAAAATGGAGTTTCACTGTGACTTTCCCTTTGGTGGTCCCAGATCTCGTCTTATCGTAATGTTGACAGTGTCGAAATACGACTTACTGACGGGTAAATAGTGAGGGTGTACAAATTCGCGGTGAACGTGATAGGTGTTTCCACCTTCCTCGTCAGCGATTGTGGCAGAATCCACTTTGAAAGGAATGACACGCAGTAACGGTACGGAGATGTGTCCCACCACGTTGTACTCCACCACATCGGAGTACACAAAGATCAAATTCAGTCCTTGGTTCATTTCTACAGGGAATCGAAAATATTTCGCAAAATCTGAGTTGCCAGTAACGGCTGATATTTTCTTTCTAATCTTGATCAACTTGGGGTCTCCACCCAAAATGTCATACAATTCAGGACAAAATGTAATGGCCAACACTTTGTCCTCTGAAAATTTGATCAGTAGGCGACGAGCTATTTTGTGGTACTCGATGGTGACACTTTTTCTGGTGTTCTACAAGGCTTTGCCAAACACGGTATTGAATTTGGTAGCAATCGTGTTCACCAAATTTTGACCGCTAAAATAATAGCCTGCAGGAATGGTCAACAGATAGGTGAACCGTTTAGTTTTCGGATCTTGTGTTTTCATAGAGTCACTTGCAGTGGTGCGTTCATCCAAGTTTTGTTGCACTTGCTCGTCATGAACTTCTACCGTAATAGTGTTTTGATTTGGAATGATATTTAGGATTTGTGTAAGGTGAATCATTTCCACTAAAGCCACTTCCCAATGGGCTTCGTGATCCAATTGGATGGCCTGAGGTAATCTGGCCGTGAAACAGCACAAAGTGTTATTGGGAAACACCTCCATGGAACTCTCACTGGGTAACGTTAAGTAAAATTGTTTATTCATAATTCCAGAGTTCTAGAGGAGTGTCTAAAAGAGGATTGTTGTGATCGTTATGGTGACTGTTGGAAAGGGACTGACGTTGGACGCAAGTCTCCAGTTGTTGTTGCCGTTAGATGAATATTTCAGGGACAGATTGGGAAGAAGGTAACCAATGCAACTGCTGAGTAAAGTGGTCCACAATTCTTTGTCTCCTTGTTGCAAACTCAAATTGGCAATGGCATCACCGATGACACGATACACCACAAAGATTTGGCAGAAAAAGACGATTTGCGTTTTAGGCACACGTTCTCCACACCACACCCACAAGGGTTGATTTTTGTAGATCTTGCAGAGAAGAACTGGGGGAAGGAGTGGTCACTGCTGTAGTGGTTGAGGTTGAAGCTGTGTTGAAGGGCATGATGGTCACTTCTTTTTATAGTCGATCAGTTGCGAAGCGTCGATCCAAGAGTCAAAACCGGAAGGATATCTTTTCCAACGTACTTTGACTTCTTTGACACGTCGTTTGCCCACTTTTCGAGTTCATCGATCGAGAATGCTTTCGATCTCGTACACGTCGTCTTATTTTTTGGTCACGCGCTGAAACTCAGGCAAGTAAAACGTTCCTTTTAACACTTTCCCGTTCATGTCTTCCAATTTATAAACGGGAGGATGACGGCCACGCACTCATTCAGTGCCAGGAAACAATTCAGTGGTCCAGTTGGGTAAGTAACCTTTGTCGAAAGTGCGTTTGGTTTTGCCAATGCGCACCCAATCTCCTGCTGACAACACTCCACCATTCTTGGGGACAGTCACCGTCGGGGACGCACCAAACAGGAGCTCGAAGACAGTCACTTTGTTGTCGGGAGTAACTTCTTGGGGGAGCACGTCCGGTGCTCCGATGGTAAAATTGGTTGAACGCTCGGACTAGGTGCGATAGGACTTCGATGTACTTGAGAGTGTGTTGATGCGTAAAATATTTCCACATGCGTTCTTTCAAGGTACGTTGAAAACGTTTCATGATGCTGGCTTTGGTTTCGGGATTCTCGGTGGTGAAAAAATGAATGTCACGTTTCTTCAGTTCTTTTTGGAAAGCTTGCTTTAGAAATTCGGTGCCTTTGTCGGTTTGCCATCGAAGAGGATTACGACCACTTTGTTTCAACACCAGTTGGTGGGCTCGCATAAAATCACTTCTCGATTTGGAAGTCAATGGCACGACCCAGGGAAATTTGGAAAAGACGTCGATGACACAAAACAAATATTTGTAGCCACGATTGTAGGTGGCCAAATGAGAGACATCAGCTAAATCGGTTTGCCATTGATGATCGATGCCCTCCACTCGCGTGCGACTTCTGGAAAATTTTCGTCGAATGTGTTTGTGTAAGGTGTACGTGGCTTGTTCTTGTAACCATCGTTGCACTTGAGGTAAACGGACACTTTTCAGTCGAGTTTTGGCAGCACGATACAATTTCTGAACTCCGCCGTAACCTACAGGATGGGATGGATCGTAGTAAATGCTGGTTAACACCTTCTCCATGTTTTAAATATGTGATCCACTCTTCGCTGATGATACTCTTGATGGGATGAGGGGGTGGTTTAGAAACGGCTTTACGTGTCCGATTTGACACGGGAGTAGAAGTCGAAGGAAGTTTTGGTGGCGGTGGCAGTAATGAGATGGCTTTGATCTTCTTTTCTTTTCTCACTTCTGGTTTCTCTTCTTTCTTCTTGACTTCTATCGAAGGAGGAGTGGACATCATCTTTTAAACCCATGCTTTAAGTTCTTATCCTTGGGGTGTAGGGGAACGGGTCAACAAGGACGCTGCAATCTTACTAGGGATGGGAGCTGCTGACGGTGTTTGAAAGACTTCTCGTACCTCTTCTTCCGTGCGGCAGCATCTGTCTTGAACGCTGGGGTGTATGGGGTGTGGTGATAATGGACTTTTCATCAGGGTCTTAAAATCTTTCAGGGTAGATAGAGCTGTTTCGTCTAAAGCTTTCTGGTGAAAGACTTCCAGTCGTTGCAACAATTAACCGTATCGTTGAGATTTTTCCGTCTCTGACAAATCGCTGCGATCCATCAACGATTGCAATTCGTGTTGTAACTGGGACATCTCGGTCAAATGAGGATTGGGAGGTACATGCGGAGTTCGTTGTTCTTTCCAACGATGGTATTCCATCCATCGTTTGTAAGGTACTAAAGCCAGTTTTCGTCCTTCCATCGGATTTCAATGGTCACGTCTGAGATATTTGGAACCCAGAGGCCCTTTTCTCTTCTTGATCCATTTTATCTTTGAACTAGCCCTTGTGAAGAAGCATGTGCCGTCATGAGTCATGTAATCAGGGGTGCGAATGTAGCTTTCACCAAGGGTTGTAACAACAGGTGTATAAATCCTCCGCGTTGTTCCAACATCTTTTTCTTTTGACGAATGTGTATTTTCTTCTTAACCATTTGACAAAGAACGTGTCAGTGTTTGGCTAAGCATTCTTTCTGGTGTTTAGACAAAGGTATCGTGCCTTTCAAGACATTCAGGAAACATTCGCACACGGTATCGATGACGTCTTTGAAGGAGGTTTGAATCATTTGTTTTCGCATGGGTGGAGGGGCTTTGAACAGGACGGACAACACGCCCCAATGTTTGGCTAAACGAGGAGGCAGTCCTGTCCTTTTCTTTCCTTTGGAGGTAGAAGAGGAATGGTTTTGGTGGGGGGACATCTTTGTTTGTCTGTTCCGAGGCAGCACGCGTCGTGGAGGAGTTCTCAACGGACTCAGTCGGATAGTCTTTGCTTGCAAAAATCCAGTAAACCTTTTAACACGCCCGATCTCTCTTAGACTTTGATTTTGGGGGCAGGTACTTTGTGAGCAGCGGCCACTGCCGCTAAAGAGGAAGACGGTGTCACCGCTGGAGGGGTTGTTTTTGGAGACGCGGCTTCCATTGTTTCGTCAAATTAGGAAAGACACGTGGCATATCGGGTTTGGCTGGCATCACCAGCAACGGAGAAGTGGAAAATGCTGAGGCTACTGGAGACGTGGTGACCGTTGCTGCAGGTCGTGCTTTGCAAATGTAAGGTTGCGTCTTGGCGGCAGTGCCTCTCTTGCGGGTAGAAGCTGTTTTCTGTGGGCTTTTTTTTTTTCTTTTTCTGAGGATGTGACCTAGTCTTGACACCATTGTTATTTTTCTTTTTCTTCTGGGTACCTTTGGGCCGAGGAGTGGCTTTTTTTCTTGGGAGGACTTTGGGAGCATTGGGATCCCATTTTAAGTGGGAGCGAATGATGACACCTCCCAGAGAACCGCTACCTCCAGGTTTCAAAACGATTTGCTTTTTGGTTTGAGTGTCGATGCGAGCATCGGCCAGTTGCGTCAAGGCTACTTTGTTTCTGTCAAAAAAAAGGGTTTGGTTTGATGTGGAATCTGAATGATGCCTTGCAGTAATTGACGTGCTATCACCGTAAACCATCGTAAGACTTCTTTGAGACTAGCTTCTAAGACACGAGCACATTTTTGTTGATTTTTTTCTCGACTGATGCCGTACAAGGCACGAATCAATTTGACGGGAAGATGGGACTGAAGGGACGTCATGTTGACGCTGTGTAAGACAGACCCCAAGTGACCGAGGTTTTTATAGACTTTTTTTTGGTTGTTGTTGTTGTTAAGTCGACGACAGGGACGTGTACGCGACAGGTCCTCCGTCTTGGCACCAGTGGTGAAACAGATTGGTACGAAATCGCAAATAATCGGGAGTGGTGGGTTTTAAACCCACGAATAAATAAGCGTGTTTAGTTTGAGTGGCATCGTCGTACGCACGAGTCAGCCAAGGTGTTCCTAACTGTTTGGCTAAGACTTGCACTTGCGATTTATCTCTAGGGCTTTTAAACAAGTCCACGTAATGAGCATTGAGACTGATGGTGCGATGAGCTTTACTTTGTTGAAACAAATTTCCGGTAATGTAAATGACACTGGCATTACAATGATGCCCTTTGCGCGTAAACCACAGTTTAATTTCTCCTTCGTCTTCTCCTAACATGTCGTCGAATATGACCAGATGTGTTTGACTAAGGTCAGACACGATCCCGTCGTCTTCGCCAGGAATGCCTTCCACAAACACGATGGAATCGCCTTGACTTTCTCGCAGAAGGCTGTACGCCCATTGCCACTCGTTGTAACACCACACGATTCGTAGAGGGGGACGATCGATCAAATGATGTTTATATTCGATCACACGTTTGACAAATTCGGTTTTGCCTGAACCGCTAGGTCCATCAATGAGCATGTTAAAGGGATGCCGAAGATACAAGGCCTCCCAACTAGCACGATCTAAGTTTTCGTCGTTGACTTTGACAGTGGAGGAAGAGGGAGCAGAGACAGTAGAGGTAGCCATAGTAGTGCAGGGAATGTCACTTTTGACACGACGACAGACAAGACAAGAGTTTTTATATTTTTTTTCAGGACACGTTTATTGCAATCTTTAACAATGAACATGAAAGACAAAAATACATAAAAGCCAAATGGTTAGGTGCAAGTAGACTGAACATTTGAGGTCAGGATGACAAATCTTGGACACAGTGTACCGCCTCTTTTGTCCAAGCCTCGAATCCCCAACTTTTCCAGTCACGTACATCTTTCCAGTGAGGGTGTAAGTGACAAGCTACACATACCTCGTCATACACATCTTCAGTGCCTAAAAGTTGACGAATCTAGTTTTCCCGCAGAGGTCGAGAAGAATTGAGATGAAAGCGCAAGACTTTTAAGATAATGAGTCTCTCGTGTACATTTAAAGGGATCACTTTCATGTTTGGAGTGGTATATACTGTTTGTAATGAATCCACAAAGAATCGGCTGGTAAACGAAATCCCAGAAAGCAAGTCACTAAGACACACATCACACGTCGACCCCAATTCAATGGACACAGTTCTCGTAATAAGTGTTGGTAATCCTCCAACGTTTGAATATTGTCATTGATTTCCTTCCACGGAACCTGTTGTATCACAACTGATAATGGTCGTGGCATGGTAGCCAGGTTTTATACCTCTTTTTGTCTGAGGCAATAAGTGTACTGTCTGCACAGAGATGATCGTACTCCAGTGGCAAATTTAAATTGTTTAGTCACTAACTTGCACATCACACACCGTTCAGAAGTTTCCTTTTGAACTAAGTTTACATTGTGTAAAAGATTTTGATAATCCTCTAACTCTTCCTCTGTAATTCGTTGCAGTAAGTCTACCTTGTAGTACATACAATCAGTAACAAACCAGTCCTTCTCGCCCACGAATAGCTAATCAATGTCTGACCACTGGAACACTTTCATCAGAATCAGTCCTCTTATAGCATTCAGGTACCAGTGGTTCCAACATCGGTGACGTAACGGATGCAATTGTTCTTTGCGTTTCACTTGTATTTTGACCAACTCTCGGTAAATGCGTTCTCTCAGCTCCACATGCAAACCACGAGTGTTCTCTTGTAAAGTATCCATCACCATGTCGGTCAAAACCTTCTCCTAGAGCGAAAGTGACGGACGTAGTGAGTAATTTCTGGCCACTGACGTTCCAGAAAACTGTCAAGAATGACATTAAAATCTTCTAATGTAAATGGTCTAAAGCGGAATATTCGGATGAACGCACGCTTGATCCAGAGAAATCTGACTTGTTTGTTGACTTTTGTCAATTTCCCCTTGTGAATTTCTCGACATAAAAGCTCCTCAGTCACCAGTGGAGATTTTACTCGGACAAGTCCCTGCCAAACTTCCTTGTAGAACTTCTCTTGCAATTCGTTTGGTAATCTTTGAATATTATTTTTTAAATGGGGTTTAAATACTTGTCCAGGTGTTATCCAACGTTTGACTCCTAGCCAAGCTGGTTTCTTAAACGACATGGTATGCCAATTGAACGACGAGGTCCCACTAAAGGCAGGCAGTGACAATCCGGAGACCATCGAGCATGTTCCAGGTAAGCGGAATCTTTCTGTTCCCACTCGTGAAGTGACACACCACAACTGCAGCACTTGACTTTATCCCGTTCGCCCAAGTAGATAAATCCGGCTCTGGCTAATTCTTGGGGGTAGGTCCTCCCAGATATTTAGGCCATTTTCCTCTGAAGGTTTGGAATCGACTTTCAAAATCGCAGTATTCAGGCAAATGCACAGGGAACGAATATTCGTCTTTCACATGTTCATTTCGATGAGGGTACGGTGAAATCCGCAGGAGTTTGCTCAGTTTTGGATGACATCCGCAGGGTGGTAGCCGCATGGTTTCATGATGACATCCACAATGAAAACCAGTAAAGTAAAAAGGTGTACAATGACGAGTAGCATCGCATTCGCATCCGTCAGGTTTGACACGCACGGCATCACTTTCCATGGTAGGTATAGGCATATCAAAGTTCCCATGATGTGATACTGAATCGCTGAGGTCATAGCGTACGGCATCCCTGCAATCTCAAGGCACAGCAGCGTACTCCACTTGAGTATTATCGAACTTGAATGGCATGGTCTGTTTGTTGTCATTCATCTTTCTCGCTTGGTATTGGTAGTTACAATGAACTATCGGTCTTGGACGATGTCCCCTTTTATATGCTGACCAATATCAACGTGACCGTACGGTAAAGTGAAGTGGATGAGAAGACGAACTCGCTTCTGATACACGATTTGATAGACTTTTTCCAAGGGTCGACTGACGATTTGGTGTGTGGGTAAACGTACAATCTTGTGCGGTTCGTGGGTGGTCACTTTAAACTTTCCATTATGTCCAGACTGCAAGGCTTCTTTCAAGACGCCAAAGTTCACCACTTGACTGGTGCAATAATTGAGAGTCAATCCTTTCACTTAACACTCGGTGTGCACTTCTCCTTGTGGGTCACGGTATTCGTAGCCGTAATTTTTGGGACCGCCACTTGCAAAACTTAGAATCTTGTGACGTTGACCCGGGCGATCGATGTAGATGCAACTGTCCGTGTCAAAATACAGCACACGATGTCCCAACAGTTCTAAAGCTTCGTACAGTTTTAAGCGAGCATAGGCTGTCGCGTAGGCTGCAATGATGACATTTCCAAATTCGTCGGCTTCTACAAAGTCCAGTTCTTCTTCGTAATTGACTAAGATCAAGTCCTCACGAACGACGTCCACGTGTTTCATGTATTTAGTTTTGTCGTGAATCATCTGGAAGTAGCTGGAAGGTTCTGTCAAATCCTCCGTCTTGGGTAAACACGGTCGTTCTGCCATTTTGCCCCCCAAGCAATTTAACATCACTTTGGCAAACGATCGCCTTCCTTCGTTTTTCTCGATGTGGTCTAAAGGGATGCCTTCCTGCTCCCAGTATTTCTCTTTGAATTTCTTTTGGTCTTCGGGAGTGTGACACCAGGAAGGATAGCCGCTGGCTTCTTGTTTCTGTTTCAAAAAGGCATCCACGTAGTCTGCGAAAATGCCTTTCTGAATCTCGTCGCCCTTGTGGTATTTTTCTGTCTTGGGAAAGTGGTAAATTTCCTATATTTCTAACAGTTGGTATCCCAGATCCAGAGCTTTGAACAATTCCACGCTGACACACGTTCTTCCTGGGTGTGCTGACAAGGTTGGTTTTAGTTGCACGTTTCGGCACAAGCACGGCACAAGTGAAACATCAGTTTTCATTGGCAATGGTGAAGTGAAACGGGATGGTACAAGTTCGTGGCTAGCAAGACTTTGCACTTGATCAATCCTTCGTTTTATCGAATGTTGTCCAGGTCGATGTGTTCCGTCAGCAATTGCGGGTGCCCTGCGGGAAAGTGACAATATTTGCACACGTAAGGATACAGAGAACACACGTCTAAGTATTTGATTTCTTCTCCTTTCTCCTCGTCGGCTTGGTACAGCAAACAGGTGGAATTCGTCCGTCCTCCGTACAAACTGTCCCGCGGGTTCAGAGGGTCCACCAGCTTGTAACTTTAAACGATGCGCTTAAACTCGGGATCGGTTTTCCAACGGTGATCGTACTCGTGTTCCCACATTTCTACCACTTGGTATTCTTGTTGTTCTAACTTCAAGCGTCGCTGACAAGTGACCTCGTACAAGTCTTCCATGGTACGTTGTAAAAACTGATTTTTGGTGTCACGTTGAGGGAACAGATGGGACATCCGTGAAATAATCAACCGGTAAACTCGTACACGACCTTGGGGTTTTCTAAGTCCCAGCCATCCATCGAATACGTTCCGATGGTCTTTTCGCCTCCTCCGTTGCGAGCGTGTTGGATCCATTTGTCTTCCTTGTCGCACAAGTAATGTAGCCAACGTAGGGCTTTGACCGAGTATTGACGCTTGACAAAGTTCGCCGTTTGAGGACTTATGACAGCTAGGGTGTTTTCGGGCATGAATCGTTCACGGTACACTAAGGAACACGCTTTGGCAATGTTGCAAGCTTCTTTCAAAGGATCGATCTCTCCATGCTCCATGAACAGTTCTCGAAATTTTCCACAGCAACGCCGTAAAATGTCCACGTCGGAACGACAATACTTTAACATTTCTTCCTGAAAGTCAAAAGGGTCCGAGGCGTGAGTGTGATACCAAGCATATAAAGCTTTTCGTTGTTCGGTACGCATGTTGTCGGGGTCGTAGTAGTGAGCCTCAGGCAAGTGGGGTAGAACGGCGTGTTGATTGGCTTCGGTATTGAAAAAGTGCGGAAAAATAGTCTTTGGCCATTTATGTCATTCTAAACGTTTCAGACAATCGACTCAAAGGCATGGCCAAGTAACTCATCAAATCTTTAAACTGCACTTGTCCCACTTGCATGGAAATGATTTTTGCTTCGTTCAAAGTCACTTTCGGACGTTCGGCACTTTGTTCCGAATAGCATCTGAGAAGAAATTGCCCATCGTATCCCGAGAAATTGTGAGCCATTACCGTGGCATAGCGACAATCTCCGTAATGTTCAATGTCTTCTTCGCTTCATATCTCGTCGATGGGGTCTAAGATCCATTGGGCCAAATCGGTTAGCGTGTTTGGTCCTCGAAAATTTTTTTCACGTCCTCCAGGAATCTTGCTGTAGTGAGGGCAATGACTAAAGACAGGCTCTTGGATGCACTTCTCGCACGCTCAGTGAGCCACGCAGAAATTATGAATGTGAATGCCAGTCTCTTGCATGCATTCGAAATTGAAAAAGACGAAATTGCCTTTCTTCTGGTGATCTTCTTCCTCTTCATGTTTGGAATGGTATTTTTGAATGTAGCATTTGTGTTCCAAGTCCACGATTTGGCGACAAATGTGACATCGCTTCTTTCCTGAACATACGTGAGCCTTAGCACAGTTGGTACGTATGCCTTGTCCACAAGTAGGGCACAATCTCAGGAGTTGACAAGCACATTTCTGCTGTGAACCTTTCGTCTTCAAATGTTGTTGGTAACAAGTTGGACTGAAAATGTGCGCTGACAAGCTGGGCAATGCACTCGTTCTTGTCTTTCGTCAAGACAGGGTTTAGAGGCAAAACATCCTGAGCATTTCGATCCACAATGCTTGTGTTGCTCTCGATTGTTATAGCCATAGTCACATTTCTCACAGTAATAACCATATCCCAGGAATGAAGTGATACTGGTAATGGCATCAAAATGATCATAGTGATGATAGACGTGAATGTATTTTTCCGTCTTTGAAATCTTTGCCTCGAAACAACAGAGGTCCACGCACTTCTTGAGGGTATACTTTCAAAGTGTAGCGTGGAGCCAAGACGTCTTGCAATTTTTTCATTTCAGGAATGCCACAGGTTGTGTCTTTGGATATCTCCGCTTGTTATAACAGGAGTTCTGCTTCTCTTCGTTGTTTGGCTCGGTCCGATCGTTGAATAGTTTTCCAGGCTCTTTTCTATTCTGCCGTGTCGTTCTTGTCGGCATACGTTCGTCCCATCACGATGGCTCGTGCTAAACATATCTTGTCGTGAGTGTTGTTAATTTGAACGAGGCTGCGCTTGATGTTGCGAAGGTCGTCCACCAATAACACCTTTTTGAGTTGTCCGGTCCCTTGGGGAAGAGACACGTGGGTCATGAACAATGTCGCTTTTCCATCGGTGATGTGAAAGTTGTCGTTGGATTGTTGCACGTGTTGAATCTTGTCGATGAGTTTGGAAGGTGTCAATTCTGCTGGGCTGCTAAACTCAATCCAAACGTTGGACTTCAAACTATCGTGATGAATGGAAAGTCTCAAGCGATCGTCTTCTTTGGCTTCACATTGCTGTTTCAGTGTGGTTAACAAAGAATCCCACACATCAGTGATGAACCCTTCTGCTTTCTTCAGCTGTACGTCGGACCTGAAATCTTTAAACTTCACCGTGTACGTATAGGCCGTGGTTCTAAATTTTCTAGAGGAGCGTTTGTCCGTCTCTCGAATGTGAAAGTACTTTTCAGGGTTTACTGGTGGTGGTGAACTTTGGTTGGGTGTAGACTCTCTGGGTCTGGATTCTGGCTCACTCATGTCATCTTCAAAATCGCTGGCATGAATTTGAGCCAACACTTCCAGCTACTGTGCGATGCGATAAATCAAGTTTCTGCCTCTTACTTTCATCTCCTTTCTTTACGAAATGATGCGATCGTTTCATCTTGACTGCAAAATGTCAAATGACAACATTTGAAACACCATGGACACCTTTATATCCATATCAGACCAGTGTATATATATATAAAGGGCCAGTGCCTTCCATCTCAGTATTCATTTCACTCTCAAGCCGACCAAGACGATGGAAGAGCCCACACAGATCGAACTTCTGATCAGAGCTTTGCGAAGTGTCAGAAGAAAATTTTCTTCCGACAAGCCAACGGACTACTCCCCCTCCTTTCGAGATAAAAGCCAAGATACTTGCTGTATCTGTCAGAAGAAAGGGCATTGGGCTACAGAATGTCCAGACCGTCAAAAAGCAAGACCAGTGTCAATAGAGACAAAAGTCAGGATACCTGTTATCATTGTCAAGAGAAAGGACATTGGTCTTCAGACTGCCCTAAGGAACAACAGGAGCTGGAGGAAGAAGAAGAAGTGCCCTCGGCAAAGGAAGAACCCCGACACGTTCAGAAAGAGAAGAAAAGAAGACGAGAAAACGTGAGGAAGAGGAAAAAGCTGTGAAAGTGAAGAAATTCAAAAAACAGAGAGAGAGAGAGAGAGAGTGAACGAGAAAAGACACAGAAGAAGTCTATGAACTTTTTTAAAGTGTTGTGAATTGGATTGTAAAATTTGTACCAGAATAGACCAGACAGAAAAAAGTAAGTGTCTCCTAGTTTTGATTTTTTGGAATGATAAAGAACCTATACTCACGCACTCACACATGTACATCATGGGTAAAAAAGGGATTTTGAGTTTTAATTGATTTTGGCAAAATGAATACTATCTCTTTTCGAAAGAAGTGGGTGGCCCTGTTTTTTTATTTAAAAAAAACAACTCAGGAACGAGAAGCAATCCGCTTTAACTGCCTTAAGCCTTTGCCACGGCCAAGGCCTACGTCTGGACCTGCTCCTGTCGATGATTTAGTAGAAATCACTAGGTCCGGTATCTCAGGCGTAGTAACAGGGTTGGGTTGTTTGACTCGGGAAGGTCTTTTTCTCTTGGGTCGTAGTAATGAAGTCTAATACATTTGTTTCAGACTCCTTAACTCTACCAAAATGTCTAAGAGTACCGTCACCGCTTGAGTTTCACTGTTCTCCTTCTCTCCTAGACCTTGTTTCTTCTCTGTTGCTTCTTCCTGATGTCGTTTCCTTCTTGCCTCTTCTTCTTCTTCTCGCTGTTGCTGTTCAAGGAGAAAAGCTTCTTCTTCTTCTTTCTGCTGCTGCAAAAATTTCTCCATTTCTTCTTTCTGTCTCTGTTTAAAATCCTCGACCTGCGGTAAAGAAGGAGGAGGTGTCGAAGGTGCTGGTACCGGAACAAATTCTTGAGAAGAAGAGAGAAAATCTACTAAATCCCAATTAAAAGCGACCTCTTCTGGAAGTAGGTCCGTGTTGAATTTGGTAACCGCTGCTATGCCATCGCTTCTCGTCACCACGGCCGGTGCACCCCAGTTCATCGTCTTTTAGTTTCAGTCATGTTTCATAAAACAATGTGACCTCGATTAACTGCGCACAGACGCTAGCGCACCTATATAGGGAATGTGATGTCACAGGTTGCTCTCTTCGGATTGGAAGACATACTCTGCGCGGTGGCTGAATTTTGTAACGGAAGTTTCGATTGTTGAACAATTTCAATCCGTTTAGATCCGCTCTTCCACTATAAATAACTGCAGCTCACTTCATTCCCTTCACCTGTTCTCGTCACAAGATGTGGAAAACTTGAATCCTCTACTCTCGCATCGTCGATGCTGTTCCGTACGGACTTACACTTGTATGATAAATCATCATGGAGCATCATCCGGGTCACCGATACGACTGTTTGGAAAAGAAGGATCTATGTGGTGAGACAAGGCTGTCTGAAGCGAGTCCTCATCTACGGACCAGAGGTTAGACGAAGTTTGAGAAAGAGAAGATGACCTATGCAATGCCCTCTATGTTAACTGAATGGTATTAACAAAAAAACCAAAGGCCCTTTTCAGGGCCACTTCATTGCCTTGAAAAGATATTTATTCCAAATTTGCCCTATTGGGGTGACTTTATTTTGTGTTTGTGTTATGTCTATGTCTCTAATGTATTTGTCCCTACCTAGAGTGGTAGACGCGTATTCAGGTCAGCCACTTGCAACACTGTTACCAGTGTTTCGCCCGATTGAGGTCAGCCACTTGCAACATTGTTACCAGTACCGTGACGTTACCCTACCTTCCATTCCTATTGTCCCTATACAGACCCAATATTTTTTTGTCGCTATACAGTCCCGGGGTGTGTGTGTCTTGTAATGCTAATTCCCATTGTCGCTATAAATCTTG
>JAECUM010064041.1:0-16139 GCA_016617855.1 Megalonaias nervosa | reverse complement strand
AATAATGTTATATAAGTATACGAAGTTTCATCTCTTAATCTCAAACCGCACTAAAGACTTAGAGCGGAATGAGAAAGACTGATTGACTATTTAAGTACATGTATTGATACGTGACCTTGATCTTGAAGATCAAAATCCAAATGTGGTTATCGAAATACCTTTGTAACGATCATGTAAAAGAACATTAGTCTGAAATAGTTTAAATGTTACAGAGTGGAATGAAAGGTGTGACGGAATGCCAGTATGGTAGATAACACAAATTTTAATGCTGATGTGTAAGTATACCAAGTTTCTGTAATTAATTTCGAACTGCTTGCAAGTTATATAGAGTAAAGAAAAGTCTACTGAGACACACACGTTATATCACCTTGACCTTGAAGATAGATTCCCTCTCCACCGTAGTACGTGACATACTTTCTAAAGATATATTAGTAGACCAAGTTCCATTCCATAATCTCAAATGGATTTAAGGTCACAGAGTCGAACGCGGAAATGGATGTGTGCCGTACGGATGGAGACGTGGATAGCGAAAAGGTGAGTACTTGGTTTGTCACGCTCGCATAAACATAGAGGTAAATCAGCACAGATCTCTTGGAACTGATAACACCCGCTCCCCTCGCAATCGTCAACTGGAGGGTTACCGATGTCGAGTGCAGAGCACGTACTCTCTCGTCCACATGTCATTACAGGACGATTTTTGCCCATCCAAAACCAGTTCTACCGTAAACTTTTTTTGATATAATCAGAGCCATAAAGAATCGTTTCAATACAGTCCACGTTAACAACCCTGAGAAAACTAGTCTCCTTTTCACAACATCCATGCCACAGACTATAATCAACACCATTTTAATACGTAATATGGCGGTTTCCCCAAAATGCAACAAGTCGTGTCATCTACAAAGAAGAAGTTCGTCAAAACAACCTTTAGTTAGTTTTAGGAGAGAATGCATCTTTTCTCTCTCTCTCTCTCTCTCTCTCTCTCTCTCTCTCTCTCTCTCTCTCTCTCTCTCTCTCTCTCATTACTATTTCATTCTTTAATATGCTTTATTATTGAGGTCTACGCAAATTTTAAATCCAGTGCTATTTTGCGAGACACTACGAAAACTATGAAACGTTTCTATTTCGACGAAATTTAATGTTAATTTTTTAAGCATATTTTTGTGCAAAATTAGTATCACACTTCATGAGTATATACCCTTCCCATTTTAAATTCCTGTTTAAAATAAAGAGTTAATAATTTGTTAATATCAGTACCCAAAGAAATGCCAACATTTTCCTTTCATTCTGATATTTAGTTGCAATTTTATGATAAATAGTAACAAAGATAATATGAAAGATGTCATTTTGCTAGCCTCATAACCTTGCGTTTCAAATTTAAGGTATCAAATTGAATAAAGGAATCAAATTATCGAGCTAAAATTAGTAGCAATGCATTTTTGCACTGAGAGTATATAAATGTAATTTTTATTCGTGAGCTTTTCATCAAATGTTAGAATCTGGTTTACGAAAGTCTATGATTCCAACGTTCCATACAAAATTGAAAAGTTCATCTTTTGTCTCTCATTTTGTCAAACCGTTTGCTTAAATATGCAAATAAATTACACCAATGAACTCTCGCATCGCTTGAAAGGTAAATTATATCTTTGTTGTTCATGTTAGTGAAGGAGCAGTGTGGTTTACAAACATGTACCATGAATGAGACTAACAGTAAATATGTACGATAATGTTTGCGGAAATCAGCAGTGCACATCAAGAAGCATTCCCTCAGCACATTTCATGGATTCTAGATAGTTTAGAACATACATAGCACGCAATGAAACATATGTGGTCTGGAGATAAACGGGTAACTTAATAAAGGTCAGTAAAATGTGAAACCTAGGTCATAGTTACCTTTTCGGAATAGTTTAATGAGTCATAGATGAACCGTTAAACCCCAAAATACAATGAAAGTCAATGAAATGTGACTTATGGGTCACAGTTGGTTATGCTTTTGTGACGAGGGTGTAGATCTGGGTACATCTCATCAAGTGGCATGATTCCAGGTAGAACGATTTGAATACAGTGTGGAAACTGCTGAGTTAAACCAGAAAACGTCACCAAATATGCACTACAAATTTAATACCCTATCTCTCTCCAAGGGGTAAGGGTTACAAAAATCCAATCCAAACTGTTGCCCAAGACAAGGGAGGAAATAATGGTTAAGATGCATTGAGTGAGGCTGTAAGCAACCTCTACTCGCTGTCTGCTGAGGCGAACTACTTGCAAAGGTTCATCACAGAATAAAGTCAACAAAAATGTGCAATAAAAGTAACACAAGGAGGAAGGAAGAAAGATGTCATCGGTACAAAATATTAATTTGGTTCAAACATATATATGTGACTCCAGGAAGGAAACATTCTTTGCTTAAACTCTGTCAAGTAAGAAATAATGAGTGAAGTTAATTTCCGCTGGCTTGTAACAAAATTATTTTAATAAAATATTTCAGAGCAAAAAAGTCTTTTCAGAGTTTGAAAAAGTAACATAATAGTTAAGAATCATACATTTATCCTTAAAGGCAAAATGTAGAAGATTTGGTTTTAGTTCGTTTTAGCCAGGTTGATAATGTGACTGTAGATAATAGCAAGAACAAATGGAAGACGAATTTGATATATTCAATTATTTTCTAATACAAAAATGTTTGTATTTGCACAATTGAAAATACTGACGTTCAAATTATCCACCATTGTCTCTTTTTCTACCCTTGTACAGTCGTTACGGATACAAAAACGATTTGGGAATGTTAAACTGAAAATATAGGTATAAACAATTAATGATATTATTGTCAATCTAACAATCTTTATTGCTATTTATCTTTACCTACATTAGTAGATGCAATCTTTATTACTGTTAGTCTTTAATGACAACTATATATGTGAGCTTTATTACTATTTATTACTATTATTCTTTAAAAGAAGAATCCCTATCCATACACCTGAATATTCTCGGACATTTCGTTACCTAAAAGGATGATGAACTTCAAGATTCACTAATAATGATTATATGCCAAAGATGCACGTTTAAAGGAAATTTGCTCAGATTTGTACTCGACCGCCCTAGTAAGTTATCGGGCGATAACTGTCAGTAACCCCTATATATACCTTCTGGTCTTTATCCTAGTGACAGTAGTGGACCAATCGGAATTGGCAGACATAATTTCAACAACCGATCAAATATGGCAAACGGTCAGATCTCCATCTGCAGCTATTCTTACGCCCGTAACTGTACATGAACAAGTTTCGACAGTCTTCGATCGATACAACGTTTGTGTATACAATTTCTTACTCTGTATAAACACTCTGAAACTAGAATTCTGTATGAAAACTTCACTCTATTGTTTTTTGCATCAAAACAATATTTCTACAACGGACAAATTGTGGTAGACCAAATGACACAGTGTAATGGTTCAAAACAAAACAAGATATGTTTGCTACGGAAGTTATAGCTATAATCGTCGTCATCATTATTCAACCCGAAGCCGCGTTGGTGGAGATATGAGCATTTGCCAGTAGATGCGATCTTGTGCCTTTTGCCATCCGGTGTATAGTCAGAGGTCCTGCTAGACCAGTAGTAGTATGAAACTGTTCGTTTTGCCTTTTTTGTCTCACATGGGGCCATCACAACCGACCTCTCCTCTACCCCATGACATATTTAGCCCCCACGCGAACGTTGCCTGTTGTTCACTTTTAATTTTGTCCACGGGGGTGTAAGCAACCCACACGTAAGCCAGACGTAGAGGTAGAGTCTGGATGGAAGTGTCCCAAAGGGTTTTTAAAAAATGGCAAAACATCAGCCTTTCAAACTACTTTGCAATGATTATAGAAGCAAAATATCGCAGAGTGTACTTAATTTAGGCAAGCCTATGATAGCGATCAATATACACACATTGTGAGCTAATGTGTTTTCGATAGGTAAGCACTTGTCTGTGTGAAGATTATTTGGATTTCTCTGTCTGTGATTATACCTGAATACAATTTACCGATTGTTTTGAGACTACGAGCTTCTGCGATTGTACTGTTTTTATCAATGCTGCCTATAGATAGCCTTGTATTACTATATCAGAAAGGCTTTGTATTGATTTTTCTCCAAAGTACAGTGTCTTTTGATGGCATGTCTAATCATTTTGTACTGACAAAAGTGGAATATGTAGTGCAGTTGCGAATATTTCTGTATTAAAGAAATGCTGTGGTAGTTCATTGAGAAATGTTGAGGTGGCCAAACAATTTACTCGCAAAATATACTGGAAGAATTCATGGAAGTTTGTAGCAGTTTCGTAGACCTGCCAGATGAATGGAATGTCAGAAATGTGATCGATAAATTAAGATCCCTGTATCGTTTGAATGGATGATACAAGTTCATTAAAGAAGTACAGAAGACGTTGTACGCATTCTCGGAAACAAATTCAGTACATATTGATAAATTGGTGAATCTGTGATTGACGTTAGGAATAGAATTAAATAAACTTGGGCAGATTTTTGAGGCAAATAAACTAAAAAGAATCTGCAAAATATTTTGCATGAAAGAGTAATCCCGCAAAATAAACATGACTTGCTCACTTCGTCTGATTCGAGTGATCTTGTTGATGGAGTCAGTGACGAGGATGTTCTAGAGCAAGCTAATTAAACAAATGATTTTGGGTCATAAGTATAAAAATGCCAAGGTCGTATAAAAGAGGAATAGTCGACTCACCCACCAGAAAAGTGGACTTTTTGTATGAAGCAATATACGACGTCTCAGAGTTTCGGCAGCGTGAGTATCGAAAACAACTTGCAAAAGGTATTTACTAAAGGCATTGAAGACAAACGTCGCTGGGATATTTACCCGCGTTCTCAAAAATGTGATGTTATTGGATTCCAGCATATTAACTTTTGCACATCCGAAGATGGCATAATACTCAGCTACGAGTCATTTGAGCTTTTTTTCACTGAACTCGGGATGGAATTTATTTTATTCGACTTTTTCAAGGTTATTTCTATGAAGTGAAAAACAATGAGGTGTTTTAATTGAGAAATCCTGTTTTGAGACTTCGATTTACAATATATCTGCTAGATGGTAAACATGGTAATGAATTTTATGATGTATGCTATCCGCCCAGCTTTAAAAACATTTCAGCTGAGGAAATAATAAAACGGCGACGGACACATCAGCGCTATAAGAAAAAATTTGCCAATTAGAAACAAAAAGGCTTGCGCATATATAAGAAGCTCCATGTCATTGGGATGCAACAAGTGCAAAGCTGTCTGCCTTGGAAAATACGAACTCTGTGGCAGAACATATCATAATGAGCACTGTAAAACGTGCACGCAAATATTAAGTGAAGGTCTAGGGACACGACCCTGCTTTACATGTGGAATCGGAGTCAAATCGCGTAACCAACTTTGTCAACCTTGTGGATCTGTTCATGAGTACTATAAAGCACGCAGAATCAAATGAAAACCACAAACACTTGTGGCTGCACAAGCACAAACAGAAACAACAAAAATAAAAAACCTAGAAATAATTAAAATAATCACCAGGACTGAAGTGATTGCAGTTTCTAATCCTGAAAAAATGCAAAAATATAAAACAAGCCATAGACAAAATTTCTCAATTAGAAAGACACTTCACCCCCCCCCCCTTAGTATAAGCATGCCTACTGTGCCATAGACAAAACTTCTCGCACGAAAGCATGGAATATACATACCAAGTCGTCTGAGAAAAGCAGACATACTTGAATTATTGAGACCCATATTTGTACTGAATCCACCACCACCGGTTGCCACTGCGGCAGCAACAACACAGACCAAATAAACAACTGTAAAACTTCTCCGACAATTTGAACGTGAGCATAATATCCGAATACCCAGAGGTGCGATAAAAGCCAACATCCTTGCAGTAGTAGACGAGTATGAACAAAACAGTTGTCGTCGTCTCGCCTCTGCTATTGCCACTGAAGCGGCCGAGTATGTTCGTGCAAAACTCAACAATCACATGTACCAGAATTCAAATTTCAGAAACGTAGTGGTGATTTGAAAAATCGCGTGGTAATTATTCGACCCTCAGACACATCCTGAGAAGACGCTAGAAAACGATTGACAAATATGATTCCTGGAATTGTAACGACGTTACAAAACCTTGGGGTTGAACCATACATTATTTTGAATGCACATCTGGTTATGCCGCTAAGTCGTGACAAGGCTAAATAGAAAATAACTGCTACTACTCCGTCGATTCACAGCGGTTCTCGCGTAATCTTGAATCACAAAGACAACAGCGTCATGAATGACGAAAGCAGCAGAGGCATTGAAAAGATTCTTGAAACGCTGGTGAAATACACCTATGTAGGATCGGGATGGACTCTCGACAGATGTTAGCCTGTTAAGATTACTTTCGAACCTTATCGTCCGTTTGTTGGATCCAGTTACATACCAACACCAGACTGGGTCGGTTATAACCGTAAAAAGCTTTGATAATCGTTCTTTTGAAGGAGCAGTGTTGTAGGTATTGTATCCGGTCAATGACAATCAAGAATTGCCTCATAAGTATTAAATTGGGGAAAATTTGTCTGAGTCCATTAGTCGTGTTGTTGATGGCGTTACTCCACGTGACTTTGTGATATTGTTATGGTCAAAACTGGCAAACTGAAAACATTACAATTGGTCATTCAAGATATTATTGTTACGCAGAAAGTTGCTGCCGAAAAAAACCCCATGAATTAGGCCACTGAAAATGGTGAATCAGAGACACTGATGTGTCGGTTGGATTTATCAAGACTATGTCGATACTGAGAATATTGCAACAAGACAATATACGATTCATCAAATTGCTAACTTGCCCGCACCACCATGCGTGGTAAATTGATCTACAGAATACACATTAGAAACCAGTGAAGGAAAGATTGCAACTGATGGCAGTAAAATAGCAAATGTTCGAATTGTTTTTGATAATGTAAATATTTCTGATAAACCTAAATCTAACATCTTAACAGCAAACGAGTCTGGATCGTACTTGTCTGTTATATCTGGCTAATACAGCGGATAGAGTCAAATAACAGTAATTGTAAATAGGTAGCCCGTTAAAAGAGGAATAATACGTAACAAACCTGACACCGACCTTACAAAATCTGTTACATATAAAGCAGCAATATCGTTAGTAGCTAAAGATGAAATTCAATTCAAAGCAATGCACACCCATCCTGCAGGCTATTTAACCATCTTTGGCGATTGTGTTTGAGATTAGATTTTATCATCCTATATAGGTGATGGAATCTGACCGCGGTGACGAGATTGCGAAATTTACAGTCACGTTGTTGGACCAACTGACAGCTGATGCTAAAACTGATGACAAGTTTGTCCCAAATGTCGATGAATATCTGCGTCAGAGTGGTGTTTCCATGCCCTCGTGTGCACTAAAATAATAATAATGTTAAGCAACGGATAAAAGTTGACAGCTGGAACCACCCTAATATACCAATGCCAACTCGAGGACAACTAGGTGTTATAGCTTTAGCACGTGGAAACGCCGAAGAGTTGACTGCAGCAACAGGTGCAAAAGCACTCCGGGATTCTTTCTACAATGGTGAAGTGGCATTCGCCTATGTATCCACTACGATCACGTTCACCAGTGAATATTTTAAACCAACATTGACTCAACTGAGAAAATAAAGGTCTCTATTGCTATTCATCAAGGATGCACTTGTTTTATAACAGTTACTGGGCAAAGATGATCGTTAGATGACAAAGGTTTTGACGAAATTGGTGTGTTTTTATATGAGAGGGGTGCCAGACCACCAGAACGTACCATTGCCGGAGATTTAAGTATAACCGAGGCAGAACTCTTTTACAACTGTATGACAATTGTGCCAGTTAAAATGGGTACATGGCTAGAAGTGCTCGTGCGTATTGCACCTGCACATGATTTTGAGACCGGAAAAGGTCAACCTGTCATTCAATTAAAATACGCGATTATGTTATTGACAGAACAACTGTTACAGACCATCGGCCTTACTGACGTGAAAAAATAATCAAACGAGATCGCCAAGAGGACCGCGCTGATCGTAAAGTACAAAAGCACATGTTTCGTCGGAGATGCTATTTGCAGTCTTGCTGTGTCAACAACTGTCGGTCTTGGTGTGACTGGAAACACAACACATCCACCTTTGCAGGTGCACCATTCGGTATTGTTGTCGGAACTATATCGATAGTAAAGTGTATCTCTGGAGGCGCCAGCAAATTGATTTCAATGCGACTACATTCCCGAGCACGCTTCTATTCCGAATTGCTTGCGGCCACACAAAGCAATCTCAATACGATCAGTAAACTGTACTCAGTTGCGATCGAGGATAAAATAAAACTGTACTCGGTTGCAATCGAGGATAAAATAATCAGTGCGGCTGAGTTTGAGATTATGCTGGCGGAAATGGAAAATCACACACAACTGCATGCACAAATAAGAAACAGTGTGGTTGAAGATTTACAGAAGGTAAATATCGAGTAACAAAAAACAATCTTCACGCAGTGTGTATATTGATCCTTACCAAATATTTTTGCCTGCTGTTTCAGTGGCAGCTATATCATCACTTTCTCCTCAGTATTCTTCTGTCCACAATTACTGCAGAATAGAGGTGTACGGAAGTGCTGTTTTGTCTTATTTGATACTATATGGGGACACGGATAGCCGATCAAGGCTATAACCCCCATGACCGACACACTCGCGTCACGTTGTTTTTACATCTCTAGCAAACACTCAACAAGAAAGTAACCAAACACATATGGATTGCGTGGGGGATAGCTTGTCATGGGGATTAGGGACTAGACCAGGTGTCAGGAGACCCATAAGGTATGGAATAAGACAAAAACAGTATTTCTGTACTACTTTATTTATTTTCATACAGGTGTCGGTAACGCTGGTGGCGGTTATCGATACTATGATGTGATACTTTCTGACAAAACACTGTAGTTGGCGGGTGCTGGTGGCCGAATGAGGGTGATCGGGGATGCACCTGTTGAACATTCGTAGAATTCATAATTAAATCTGCTACCTACTTAGATAATAAATGTAATATCACGAAGTGATGGTCGGCCTTACTGAAAATAAACTTGCAAAATTAAAACACGCAAACAAAAGGAATTGTGGGGTCACACTGAACCTTTCTCCAGCAAAATTAATTGGAAATGTCCCCGTGTGGCTGACCCAATCACAGCTCGCTCAGCTTAATGCGGCTGAACGCAACAATAGCTCAGTGATATTTAAAGTGTCAAATTCAGAGGTGACAAAAGAAATAAAAGACTGCATCATTAGGAGCTTTCGAAACTGCCTCAGGAAGAATGGTTTTGAAAAAAGCAGTTGGTGGTGGCATAAAATAAGCAAGAGGTCTTCGATTACCAGTCACAAACCATAGAATACCCCTTGCAGAGGTCTTCATTTGCCCGGTTGCAGAAGATCACTCCGTTGGCTATTCTTGATTTACTCGCGATGGCAAAATCGATCAAACATTTTCGTGGTGCTTTTTATGCGAGATGAACTTGCAGCGACGGTGACACACAAATGCGAAACTGGCATCATCAACCTGGATTCATTAACAGGCTTTATCACTCACTGGGTTGGGCCCGTGGTAACACCTCAGCATAGTTTGTATATGAGTCTCATGGATTTGCACCACCAGTTGAGGTTGTTAATTATTTATCCAAGTATGGTAAACAACCGTTGTTTCATTCGACTAAGCTAGTACAAACACGGTTGGATGGTTCCGTATTCGGTCATCATGTTGAAGAATTGCGTGCATTGGAGCGTTCACCAACCCCGCAACCACTTATTGATGTCACATTAAAGTACTTATAGCATTATAAATAATGTCTTTTAATATGTATGGACCTTCCTGAGTTCGACAACTCCGTGCTAAAGTGGATGTGAGCCGATTTGCCTTTAAAGCAGATTTATCTGAGTTTACTAGTTGTGTTGTTGTTGGTGTCGATCCAGGAAGAACAAACTGGCAAGCTAAAATCGTTAAACGTAGGCATTCAAGATATTGTCAAGTTAAAATGGCAACATTGTGGTAAAAAACCTGGTTCAGTTCACTGACAACGGTTGATTCAGTGGCAGCGGCGTGTAGGTTGCGTTTACCAAATATTATGTTGATACAGCCAATGGTGGAATGAAACAATATGTGTATTAGCAGATCGCTAAGGTTCCCGCACCACCACACATAATATCTTCATGGTGCCAAATTCTAGGAATATTAATCAAAGAAGGAGAAAAACCAATTGAGGAGAAACCT
The DNA here is from genome assembly GCA_016617855.1 of Megalonaias nervosa. Lineage (NCBI taxonomy): Eukaryota > Metazoa > Mollusca > Bivalvia > Unionida > Unionidae > Megalonaias > Megalonaias nervosa. The sequence continues at coordinate 5,848 of JAECUM010064041.1, read as the reverse complement.
TAGAAAATGGTCGACTAATTTTGTTTATCTTGTTGGAGATGACTTTGATAACTTAAAAGTAAAATTTAAAGGTGCACGAGTCAGGATCATACGTGTTTATCATAACTGGAAATAGTGGTACCTTCGACCGAATGGGAATGTTGATAAATTATAAACAGTATCTAGGTCTTAATGATGTGCCAGTAAAATCAACAATTAACCGGACGGACCGTAAAGTAATAACTTCTTACAAAGTTGCAATATCAGCATCTTTAGTTGCCTGAGATGAAATTCTGTTTGAAGCACTCAACCTGTATCTGTTTCAGATTAGATTTTATCATTATTATATACTTAATGGAATCTGACCCTGGTGATGAGGTTGCGAAATTTACCGACGGGGTGTTAAACCAGTTAGCAGCAGATGTTAATATCGATAATAATTTTGCTCCACTTCTTGAAGAATATCTGCGCCAAAGTGGTGTTACCAACCCCTCGTGTGAACTGCCGTATAATTTTCTTAATAGTCAAGTAGAAATTGCCATTTGGAATCACCCTGATGTACCACAACCGACTCGAAGCTGCGACTCATCGCAAGTGCACGTGAAAACGTTCAAGCATTGACTGTAGCAGAAGATGCAAAACTTCTCCGTGGCTGTTTCTACAATGGCGACGTAGCATTCACCGATGTATCCACCCCAGTTACGTTCGACATCGAATATTCTAAACCAACATTGACTCAGTTGAGAAAAGAGAGGTCCCGACTGATATTCAACAAGGACGCACTTGTTTGGGTCAGTTATTGGGCAAATACGCTCGTTGCATATCAAAGTTTCTGGCGTAATCTCTATCTTTTTGAATGAGAGGGGTGCCAAACCACCAGAATGCACAATCGCCGAAGATTTAAATATTCCAGAGGTAGAGGGGCTTCTATATAACTGCACAACATTTATGCCAGTAAAAAAGAATAACCTGGTTAGACGTGGGTGTGCGTATTGTGCCTGCGTGTGATGATGAGACCGGACCGGACAAGGTCTGCCTGTCGTGCAATTAAAATACGCGATTGTATTATTAATATAAGAACTATAACAGAACCTCAGTCTTACCGACGTGACAAAAACAATCAAAGCGGAACAACAGCTGGGAAACGAAATTACCAAGAGTACCGCACTGATCGTGTTTGATCGTAGATGCTATTTGCGGGCTTGCTGAGCCAGTAACTGTGGGTCTTGGTGTGACTGGAATCACGACTACATTAACCATTGTAAGTTCACCAATTGGAATCATTGCCTGAGCTTTATCAATAGTAGATGGTGTTTCTGCTGGTGCTAGTAAATTAATTTAAATGTTACTGCATTCACTAATACGTGTATACTCCAAATTACTCGTGGCCACACAAGCACTCTGAATACGATCAGTATATTGTACTCGGTTGCAATTGAAGATAAAATAATCAGTGCGACTGAGTTTGAGAATATGTTAGCAGAAATGTAAAATCACAGACAGTTGCGAGTACAAATAAGAAACACCGCAGATTTTCAGACAGAAAGAAAACCCAAATAATCTTCACACATAACTGATAACTGCTTATCAATCGAAAACACATTTGCTCGCAGTGTGTGTATATTGATTGCTACCATAGTCTTGCCTAAAATAAGTATACTCTACGGGATTTCGTTTCTACAATCACAGAGTAGTATGAAAGGGCTAGGATTTGGCTTTTCTGAAAACTCTTTTGGGCTATTCCATCCGGACGAGACACTATCCCCCAACTAGATCACTCAAGTCATGTGAGTGTGTGCATGTATGTGTGCTGACAAAGTTAACATGCAACGGTCACGTATGGACTAACTATGTAATGAGATAAAGGTGAGGACGGGTGGAATGGCCCCTAAGATGACAAAAAGGCAAAACGAACAATTTTATACTACTCCTATCGGAGCCGGATGCTGATCCGACATCCCACTTAGAGCTTCCACCCCCGCGTTGATTTGCTCTCTGCAGCTTTAAGTGCCCAATTGTAATCTACCTCACGAGGTACTCTGCGAATGTGGCCAAAGAGCTGCAAGCTTCTAGACCTGATAGTGTCTGTGACAGGATGTTGCTTCATGCTGTCTCTGATCTCTGCATTCATGAGTGAGTGTGACACGAATGCTGCTGCAGAGGCACCATTGATTACTAGCATTCAGCATTTTAGTCATCGCCTCTATGAGCGTCAATGTGTCCTGACCTTACAGCAAGACTGGTAGAATGTGGAATCTTTGTAGTAAGGCTGATCTTTGAGACCCAGACTTATCTATCCATGGTTTTCGTACAGCCACGATCTGATTCACTATTATCAGATCTGTGGAACAAGCTGCAGAGTTACTTAAAAAAGTCCAGTACTTAAACCTCGTGCTCAGTGGTATGTCTGCTGACACGATAGATCGCAGACAGGTCGCCTGGAGTTTTTGATCTCACGCCAGTTGATCTCAAAATCGAACAATTCTGCTTCCTCTTGCATGATGTCCTGCTTGAGCATTAAGATCTGTACCATCTCCTACAGTAGGGCGAGGTCGTCGGCATAATCAAGGTTCGTAAAATCTAGGTCGCCTATGGGTTGCACCCCGCTCTTGCTTCCAGATTTCAGTCCATAGGTGGCAGGTAAACGTTCGGGACAATACTGCATACCTTTTGAACGCCACTGTTGATATGACATCATTGCGAAAATTCACCATTGCTTCAACGCAGTTGATGGTCTACTTATGATGGTATTGCATTAGGATGACGAAATCTTCGAGGATTCGTATGCCCTTAAGTTGACGCCAGAAAGCGGATCTGTCTAAAGGGCCGAAAGCCGCTTTTAAGTCAACTTACTTTGACCAGATTTGTTGATTTTTATTCCATGCGGGTTTGTATCAATATGCTGAACATATACATGAGACAAAATTATCGATATGTGCACCTTCAAATAATGATGATAACACTGAACATTATTGAGACAAATTGAATTCACGTTTAAGACAACATTTAATGGCAAGTCAAAGGGGCGATAACTCTAATAAAAGCTGTGGGGAAAAAATCTGATTCGCCCAAGTGTGCATCATGAGGTTATAACCATACTATTTGTCAAATTTTATGTTAACCCATTTAAAACCGTTGGATCAACTGCAATCAGTTGTGATTGTTTGGCTGATCAAAGGACGGGAGGACACCAGACTTCCTTTATATACGCCTGTCTCTGTGGGTGTAAAATTATTTTTAAAAATTAAATAAGGAAATGTTGCTGTTTTGGGTTTAACGCCATTTCTCAGCGCAAGATAGGCTATATATGGCGGACATTATAAGGGAAAACTTCACTTAGATCCACCGATCCACGGGAAGCTGCTGGGAAGCTTTTGTCACATACCCACATTGGTTGAGCCTGAGACTCGAACCCAGGTGGACAGAGGTGAGTTCGCAGCAAACGCTTTAGACCACTCGGCTACCCAGGGCCTCAGATAAGGAAGTATAACTAAGCTTAACGTTTGTTATTCGACTTGTATAAATTTGCTTTAAAATAGATATACAGATGAAAACAAAAATAAAACAGTTGAAGGAAAACCAAATTAAACCTAAATCCGACTTCCAGTAATTTTAATGAATCACTAAAAACCATTCATATACTGGCATCTGCATAACAAGATAGTGCAATATAGAACAAAACAGCCATGTTGTAAGTCAGTCAATGACGGTGCTCCTTGTTGAGCGGTCTTCAAGGGATTAGCAAACCTCTCACGTGAACAGGGAGACTAGCCACTCTGCCGATAAGTAATACCTCTACATGAATACAGGTCGTATTAATACGTCGCTAATTGACAATTTTAAGACTACATGAGCTCAGAATATGTGCGTACAGTGTATGTAGATATGCCAAGTAAAATCTATTGACGTCATTTTCCTTTAAACATGTACCATGTGATTCACGAACGGGTCAGTAAACAGGACGTATGTAATGCACAAGAACGTTTTCTTTATAAGATCAAAGACAGTTGATATATCGTAGGAAGAAAAATTGTATTCCGAAAGATGTTCATATTTAAAAGAATTAAAAAATTCCTATGAAAACTGATTTTGGATTAGAAAAATAATAGTTACTATTGGTCTTCGAGCCTACAAACACTGGCATCTAAGAGTTGTGTTAATGTACAATACACAAACATAAGAACCGCTTTGTAAGCGAATTACTGACCTCGTCAAGTCGTGTTGATGGTGGTCGCAGACCAAGATTGTGCACGTGCTTGGATTTCAAGCACATATAAGATCCACGACCCAACCGATATTTATTATATAAAATATGAATCATGTTAAAAACGTATACTAAAGACGGCACTACAATGCCATCTCTGTGTATCAATTCAATCCTTTCTCCGCCATAGTGATATAGTTGAAAATGTTCAAAGAAATATACAGTCAAAAGCAACTTGTACATGCAAGAAAGTACATACACTCAGACGTCCCGCCTACTAAAACGTCTGATATAGCCGATCCCAACTGTAGAGACCTCTACCCAGAAATTTTTTTGATTTTTCTATTTCGTTTCCTCTCTATCGCTTCCCCCTATTTCTCTAAACGGAAATAAATTTCAAGAATTTACCGACGAAAATCTGGATTAAAAGCGGGAGTTTTTATCCATCAAAACAGTATGAAATCGGTCAAGTTGCGCCGGAAATCATGTATTTTTCTTTTGGTCGGTGCAATATATAATTAAAGAAATTGAATATCGTTTACTTTTTTTAATTGCTCACATTTAGCGACCAATGATCCTATATTTAAGAGAACAACTAATTAATGCGGTTAGCACCTCTTTAAATATGAAACAACATCGTTTCGAAACCATTCTTTCAACTTTCTTTGCAAAAATATCTATTAGGGCATTTGCTCGTCATGAGAGTGAAAACATACTCTAAATGTACTGCAAACCAATTGTGATTCACATAATGTAGAAAGATTTAAATTTCTAAGTTTGTTCATTCTACATACATTCATATCTATCGCCATGTAATTGAAGACGTTGGCTTGTAGAACGAGTTCCTCTCCACGAACGACAGAATATGGCAAGGTCAGGCTTACAAAGAATGGGCGGTACGTTCGGAACTGGAAATAGAAATATATTTCGCTTATCATTAGTTTTATTGAACATTATTAATATTCGCTTGCCAATACGAATACGAAAGAAGTGCAGTTATTTTCAGTTTGAGAAGAACAAAATATGTAAACAGAAAATTTCATAAATTCGTATATGTTTGTGTACAGTGAAATTAAAGTCTCTAATGTGAATAGTTAAGCTTTCTAATTTTATCAGAATAGTCCCAAAGTTTCATAGCCATTAGTCCGTATCTGTGAATATGAACAGCATAGTTCCATTAATACACACACACACACACACACACACACACACACACACACACACACACACACACACACACGAGTGGCTTAGCTTCTAAGTCCGGCGGACCATGTTTCCACTAACAGGAGAAGGGGTGAAGGCGGTCACTGGCGCCTTAAAACCAGTCGCTTCGGGTAGATGGGGCTCGTAAACCTTGGATGGTTGCTCATCTAGGAGAAGGAGAAGTCTGATCCCAAACCTCCGCTGCCTTGCGGCTATACCTACTCACGGGAAAGGCTAAGGGAGTAAACCCCAACAGAGAATCCGGAGACGGAGTCGCTAAGGCGGTCTGACATTGACTCCAATGTCATTCCGGCAACTCCTGCGATGCTGTTAGTGCCAAGTTGTATCGGCATTTGTCGTTCCGTTGGGAACACCAGCTGCGTGGAGAGGGGGGATCTGCTGCATGGGCAACAGCTGATTCTCCATACTACCCTGCCCAGGCTTTGTAGCTCCACTGGAGAG
>JAECUM010064040.1:0-16512 GCA_016617855.1 Megalonaias nervosa | reverse complement strand
TATATATATATATATATATATATATATATATCTATATTCTATTTTATGTTCAGCCATTTCTATACTTTTCCCATTCTTCCTTCTTCTATATCATTAGTAATGTGTGCCCTGAAAGGCTAAATCTCAGAATCAAATGAGCACATCTTATTCATGCTATTATTCCTTGGCAAGAATGGAATATAGGACAGTGACCAGTCCTCTCCCACCATTCATTATCGAAATCATCCTCTCTTTAGACCACAACTAGTTCAATATTTTACATTTGGTTGTCGAATGGTTTCTGTCATCAGATCCTCTTCATTATCTTTCACAGTAGTTCTGAATTTGCTTGTGCAAATTAGGAAAGTTAAACTCGTGCTCAAATTCTGGAAACTTTTACTCTTCGTAACCTTCATTTGAGTAAAGACAGAATAACTGATCTATTAGAATCTTCTTAACTGGTGTATCTGTACTAAAATGTTAAATTCCAATAAATTAGGCATACTGCAAATATCAGTGTTTAGGACTCGAACTGGAAGAACAAATGGCAACCTCTTCTTTCATTTTGATCCACAAGACCAAAAATGAATGCCTGCATATCTTACCTGTTGTTTACGACCATTTCCTACTCAAAGCAAATAAGTGGCTCAACAAGACAAAAACAATGGAAGTGCACATAGCTGGAGGTTTCTTGCACATGTACTTCTCGTTGCATGCTACTTAGGGAAGGATTGTTTGCTAAATGAGCCTGAATTTCATATCGTAAAGAAGCACAAGTTCAAATTTTTTCATGCAACTGTAACTTCATTCACCTCTCTCTCTCTCTCTGCTCTTGATAGTTATACGTCTCCTATGCTGCCGAATATAAGCTCTACGTAGAATAGTTACATGTATAAACCACTTTTTAAACTTAATATCACAATGCTTTCATGATAAAAATTACAACTACCTGCTAAACTTTTCACCTCCATCCGGGAATCACAGACATATGTTTGAAATGCTTTAATATCTACTATTTCAATTCAATTTGTTTTACAATCTGTAAAAATTATAACATATCTTAATAACTGTTAAACATTTTGAGTTAAAATATAAAATATCAATACAAATCTCAAATATACATTTAAAACATTTTATAATATCTTATAAACCAAACGATGCTTCATTAAGAAGTTTTTGTAGAATATATATTTTATGGATTACGTAAGATGTCTTACACACATATTTTCTCAGCTAGTATCAATTGAAATTAAACTGATACATTTTGTACCTAAATCTCTTGGTGTGGTCGATGTGAATGGTAGTCCTTCATCCGACATTGCCTGTACCAAGTCTGAACTCACATCGTAATTGTGTTCGAAGGGCAGACACAGTTCAAGTTTGTTTTCTGCCATTGTTATCTTTGCAACCTGGCTGCCAGTGATCTTTCTCAATGAAATAAAATGTTCATTCAGTTGGAGCCTGGCCTCAACCTGTCTAATTTCAGAATGCTTGTCATGTATAGTTTTCTCGCAGTATGCAAGCTGCTTTCTGATTTTGTGCAGTATTAACTAAACTTTGATGCTTGTTACCATACTTCACAACTGCACCAAGGAGGATTAGAGAGTCTTATAACGCTGCTTTCAAAGACTGACATTGTTGGCTTTCATTGCGTCTTTTCTGTGACTCTTCTTCTAACAAAGCTTCTCTTTCCATTGAAATTTTGGATTTTGTTTTATTTAAGGTAGCTATTAACTTGTCAATTTCAACTGTCATATCTTGAGTCGAAATTTTCAGTTCCTGTAACGTTTCATTACTTGCTACAGTATATCTGTCAAGATGACCTTCCAGTTCTTTTATTCTTTCCGTTATCATCAAAGGTTCTTCGGCCTTGAATAGTTTATCAATATGTTGCTTTAATTTCAGTATCTCATCACATCCCCTGTGATAATCAACTACACAGTCGGCGCAACATATAGAGTCGTGTGATGCACAAAAAAACCTCACATCTTTATTCAAATGATATATGCAAGTTTTGCCAAAAACAAGACTAGTGGCTACTGGAGTGTAGGCAGTCTCATCAATTGTGAGGAATGTATGTTCCCGTGAAGCTCTGCTCTTACGATGTGCACTAACACATAACTCACACAAGGCTTCTTTACAAGTGGTGCAGTAGGACTTGGCGACAATGGATGTACCCTCGTATAAATATGGGTCACAGAGCTGGTCTACTTTCGTTTTCACCTTTGGTAACAACGACAGCAAAATTGCATTTACTGGGAAATGTCCTACCCACTGATCTACAGACATATCATATAGTGGAATTGTTACAATCTTCCTGCACACGGGACATTGAAATTGATAAAGTTTCTCTTCCGATACCGTTGAATTCTCTATAAATTTCTCCAAGCACTTCTGACAAATTGAATGTAAACATGGAAGTAATTTGAGTATATTATATTCCTGCAGACAAGTTGGACACTTCAAATGACTTGAGCTTGTTGCCATGCTTCAACCTGCCCTAAAAGGGTAAAACACCAGCTCAATAAATTTCGTTCAGTCTTTCATTTATCTGTGACCCTGATCACCTTGATTCCGTTCAATTTCTTTTGCGTGGGTTACTATAAAAACCGAAATACACTAAAAACCGAAATACACCGAAATACTAACCGAAATACACTTGTATTTTCATGTTCTCTCTGTATATATCGGTGTACACACACCAAATATGATTGGGCTATTCTGATACGAATTATGTACTTTTTTCGTCGTTACAGCTAAATTCATGCAATGGCGTCACTAGGTCGTACTTGATTCGACAGATATGATCAACTGAGAAATCGTAGTAACAACATACAAAGAATGAAAATGAAAAGAATCAAAAGTTCTCTTCGACATAACATTATATATGTACTTTAACTTTTAATTATACAATTTTTGATAAATAAATAGCATTTAATTTTATTGTTGTTTAAAAGGTTTCCCAATATTTGGCAATATTGAAACGTACTTATATGCTACTTTTGTTAATATGACAGTTGATTGTAAAGGTGTTAAGAAGTCTTCTTGGAAGTATGTGAACGGGCAATATTCATAAAGGATTCGGAATTGATGAGTTAATTTAATGCCCTAAAGCACGAAAATAAGTAAACTGGTTTTGAAGTTGAACGTTGGATTCATTAGACCGAATGTTAGTTTCCCAAAAGAGTATGACGCAGACAAGTTGCATTTTAATGAGAAAGGGATTTTTTGGGGGAAAGTGTTGACTTCTTTGCGAAAATAATAAATGTTTGCATGATCGATAAGTCGAAAGTCTGTCGTTAACAATTTTTGTTTTCATTGATATTATCCAATAAATCCAACCGATAACAATCATCTGCCTGATTCACATTATACACACCACAACCTGTTTATGACAAAATCTCTGCAGAAGTATTTTCAATGATCAGGTTTCGATCTTTTAGCAGTATTTTTCACAGCTCATACATTAATCTTTTGTTTCGTTTGTATTTGTTTGAATAATAATAAAAAGCAAAATAAAAACTTTGATTCGAATTTATATGAATTATTTACTCTTTACGTGACTGGATAGGTATGATAAACGTCGAATCTAAGTACATATATAGAATGAAAGGGAAAAGTAGGAAAGTACCATAATTATCAAAGATAGTATATGCAGGAGTGAGAAGAATGCAATTGTAACAAGCTATGATACATGATGATTGACAAAGACAACTCAGGAAAGCATTTTTGCAAAGATAAACATTTTTTGGGCAAAATGTAATAATTATATTTAATTGCATACATAAGGTATCAGATTTCAATGAATGAATAATTTGAGCACACAGATGAATTAATTAATCCATTAGTATTCAAGATTCTGATCCTCTTGAAAATTGTACTTCAAGTCATGTTACACAAGGTAAAATAAACATAACCGAAAACTATAAAATATGGCACATTATGACGAAATTTCTGGTTCATGTTTATATTTTTTGCATTAATTGTCACAGTTTGTATATTGATGTTTCGTTTCCTTTGTCCAGGTCTTCGTCCGTTAGTCCTTGATGCAACAACAGTTGTCTGACCATCCGTAGATGTTATGTATTTTGTGATTATGTCAATGTGGCATCTAAAGCGTTTGTACAAGTTTGTGCGTTGTTGCTCTGTCATTTTTATCCATGCTGATTTTGTTGACTGAAATTGTTGGTGACTGTCGGCAAGTCGGAATTCCCCAGTACTAGAGCATTCTTTAGATTTCTAAATTGTCCTGTTACTAATTCATGTGTCAGTTGTACAAATTCCATGAGCGTTTTCGTCTTCTAGTCAACTGTCTGTTTAAGAACATGGTTCATAGACTTACAGTTATTATTTTTATATGCTGTCTATCTGATAGATTTTAACGGTTTGTTGACTTTTAGTTTGATATTTGTCTTTAGTTTCTTCTGAAAGTAATCAAGAAATTTTTCTGAAATTCCAGCACAAAGATTTTCTAAAGCTTCACGTTTGTCGTCAAAGCAAATACTGTCATGAGCGTCAACTAGTCCGTCTTCCCAAAAAATTTCTTTCAAGATAGTGTTGCGGTCAGTCACGGTAACTACGTCGTCTGTCAATATATGCCTAACATTCTCTTGTAAATGGCATGTGCACAAAACGTGTGTTGCTTCGGGCAGAACTGCTGTATTGCCTTTGACTAGAGCCTCCTCCTCATCACTTCCAGTTACAAGGCTCTTAAGATTTGAATCCATAAGTTTTACTTTCAAATCATGGATAAAATGTCTAAGTTCAAAATCGCTATTATCGTGAATGAAGAGCGATCCAAGAAAGATTGATGGTTAGTAGTATACTAAGATGAGGTTTTCAAACAAAAAAGGGTCCTGGACCAGAGACCCAACTCCCCAAGTAAAACATTTTTTGTCATCCTTTATAGTACCTTATAAATTATACAAATATTGTTACGGGTGTTGTATCTCTGATCCATAACCCTCCAATCTCTCTACTACTGAAATAATGTTGTTAGTTTTAAAGTTTAGACAAAATTTTATATTAAACAATGAAATATTATATATAATGTATCATTATAATCCAATCCGACATGTTGGATTTGATCTGACAAACAAATCTTGTAAGAGATTTTTTTTCTGGCATTTATTACACGTGCTGATAATGATTCGTCACAAACATTTATTTTAGGGTTAAAAATATAATCATAAAATTCTCTCTCAACGTCTGTAAACAATTGTGTTGACATTATTTTATAACATTAGATTAAATTTGTTCATCGTGTGTGTATATTTGAAATGTTGTCAGTACTGGAAATGAATGTTCAGCAGCGATAACATAAACTCGGAAATATAAGTACTTGTTAACAGTTTTTTCTGTCGGAATCGTAAAGTATTGTGTTGTTGTCATATACGTATTTGCAGTACTATATAATGTTGTCCAGTTGATATCATCGTTTGATCCTTCAAACAGCCAATTATAAATTCGACCAACACTAGAGTTTAATCGACCTCGCAAATGAAATTGCCAAATAGTAACTGCAGTAGGACATTTAATTCTAATCCAAAAATTTTCAACTTCTCCGTTTGTTGTCCACTCGTGTCTATCAGAGAAAGTGTAATAAGGATAATTTTCAGGATAATATGATGATGCGCTTACCTCAAACCCAACTCGGTTGTCAGTTGCCTTAAAAAGTGTTGGAATATACCCAACATTATTTTTAGTTCGTTTTATACCACCACCAGACACACTATCAACATACAATTTATTTGTTAGATCATTAGGATTAATTGGAACATATGTCGTTCTTATTTTGTTGCTCCTCATGTTTATATTACCTGTCACTGGTCCACCGGATTTCTTAAAATATGGAGTAAGTTCTTCTTTTAACTGAGCATAACTAATAGCATCAGTTTCATTAGCTGGTGGCGAGGTTGCCGGTAATGCAGTTATTTTTGAATTTGACATAGGTTACCTGTCATTGTGTCGCCGGAATTGTTAAGTTTATTGTCGTCAACAGATTTTAGCTGCGCATAACTTACAGCTTGTGTGTTATTAACATTTGCTGGTGGGTATACAGTTTCTAAACCTAACACTCGTCGACCTGACATGTTAATAATACCTGTAACTGTTCCACCGGTTTTATCAAGTTGTTATTATCCACATACTTCAACTGAAAATAACTTACAGCTTGTGTTTGATTTAAGTCTGCTGGTGGATATCCAGTCTCTAAATGTATAATTTTTTCCTGACATATCTAAGTTACCGCTTAAAGTTCCGCCAGATTTATCTAGTTTATTATTGTCAACAGATTTTAGTTGTGCATAACTAACAGCTTGTGTATCAACAACATTTATTGGCGGATAATTTGTTTCTAAACCTAGTACTCGTTGATTTGACATAGACAGGTTTCCTGCCATTGTATCGCCCGTTTTTTGTTCTTCAGGTAAACCGATTAATCAATATTGCCGTTTCTTATTGAAGGCGACTAATCTCCTAATATTGTTCCAAATTTTGTATAATGGCTCATTATTTATTTATTGTCTGACAATTGTTTTTATATAACATAAAATTGTATAACAACAATGGCAAAATCGTAGATATTAAATTTTGATACAGAGCGGTTAGTGAAACATAAACATAACAACGAACTTCGAGATTGTCATTATCTTATTGTTGGACGAACTGGATCGGGAAAAACAAATTTGTTAATGAACTTACTGTTAGGTGATAATTTTAATTACGATCGAGTTTATATTTATACAATTAATCCACAACAGGATAAGTACGAGCTACTTAACGAATATAATAATAAACTTCGTGATGATCTTAATGCTGGTGAAGATTTTTTTATTATCAAACAATCAGAAGAACTTGTTCTAGTTAATGAACTTGATTCGTCCGAGCATAAGATGGTTGTTTTTGATGGTATTCCGCTAAACAGTGAAGAAATGAATAAAATAAGATCATATTTTTCACTGTCGCGTAATAAGAAATGTAATTCTATTATCTCGCTCAAGGTTTTTATAATGTTGACAGATTTATTAGACGAAATACTGGTTGTTTTATATTATTCCCTGGACTGGACAACTTTGATGTTAGAAATATCGCGAACGAGCAATGTGGCGACGTGACAAAAGATAAATTTATTGAATTACATCATAAAGCGACAAAAGATAAATATAACTTTTTCTTGTTTGATAAACTAACACGTGATCAAGCTAAGATGTTTCAATGTTGCATTGAAAATTATCTGCAGTAAGTTTTTGTTTTCGATGTCTTTCACCTCTTAAAATTTTATAAAATTTATATAGAATAAAAATGGATAAACGAGCAAAATACAGAAAACATATAGAAGATCTAAAAAAAAATTGCTCAATATCAAGCAGCATTTAAGCAAAAAGTGCAGCAAGCACGATGTGGACAGATAGTTGCCGCAGAAGCAGCAGCAACCGTTCTCAAACCAGTTACTGAGGCTCTACTTGGAAAACAACCTGAAGTGCAAACAATGTCTCCAGAAGAACTTAAGCGAATACAGGAAAAAAGGTTTGGTTGGAATTGTTAAAGAATAACAAGAAGCAGCTTCTGCGAAAATAATTACTAGATCTGAAGAAGAAAGAAGAAAATTAGCTGCAGGGCTTGTAAGACATATTGTTGATCCTGTTGCTAGACAAGCTGAACAAGATTGGCTGATTAATCATCCACTTGAATTTGAACGAAGATTAGCAGAAGTAGCATCAGTTGATCCAATTGAAAGAAAGTTGAGAGATATAACTAGAAAAATTGAAGAATCTAAAGGCAGGAAATCAGCATTGGAGGAGATGGATGAAGAAGAAGAAGCTAGAAGAGAAGCTTTTAGAAAAGAGCATAGATTAGATACCAGAGAAAGAGAAGAATTCTATGTTAATCTAAAAAATATAGGCGGTAAAATAAAAGATTATGAGTATGATTCTTTCAACGAAAACTATGGATTTAAAAATATTAGATTATATCATATTACATAAGCTTATTTTGACGCTGATGAAAAAATTAGGAAATTACAAGAAATATTAGCTGAAAGTGAAAAACATATCAGCGATGTAGTAATAGAAAATGAAAAGTACAAAGAAAGTATTAGATTATATCGACATGGAATTATTGCCGGTCTTTATATTCAAGTTATTAATAATATAAAAAAAACATAACATACAACATAGTGATTATAACCTTAGTAGTTTATCTACTGAGGCAAAATATTTAGATGCTGAAAGATTAAAATTAGGAGTAACTGAAGGAGGTTTAGATCCAGAAAGAATGCGAGCTGAAGATGAAGAACTAAGAATATTAAAATAACGAGATCTAAAAAATCACTCGAAGAGACTGAAAGTATCGAGAAAGAAAGAAAAAAGAAGTAAAACAAGAAATACTAGCATCAAAATATTATGCTTTTATGAAAGATTATGAAATTTCTGATATTGATAATATTAATAAATGGAGCGAAGATAAATATAATGATCTTATTAAAAAATTAGATTATATCAGAAAAGATGCAGAAGCTTACGCTGAAACAGCTGCAATAGAAGATATTAGAGAACTTTCTGAAAAAGCTAGAAATGGTGTTATTGCTAGTGTTTTTAAAAATGCTGCAGTAAAATTTAGAAATAGAGAACCTAGTAAACATGGATGGGATTTTAAAAAGTTGTTTGATTCTTTTGATAAAAGTCGATTAGAGAAAGGTGAAAAAGCTATGAGTAAAAACATCTGGAACTGGAGTCGCAATATATACATCAGTAGTCGAAATGATAGGCAGATTAATGCTGTTGATATCGTCAAAAGAAGCTGGAAATGTTGGTGCTGAAATTGACAATGAAATTATTGACATACTTGATCATTTAAGGTCAGATAATTTATTAACATCTGACGAGCATGAAACTTTACATTGCGATTTGATATAAATGTTAACCAAAACTTTAATTTAGTAAAATATTTTTATATAAAAAAAAATGTCAACAACATTATTACTTGACTCTAGTACAGACGTGAAAGACAGCGCAAATTTTTCAGTAAATTATATTCCACCAATACAACTTGATACTGAAAAACAGTATGAAATTGGACTAATTTCATGTACATATTGGCACTCAATGGCTAATGTAAAAACTGGAGTAAACGATGAATTTACATTTACTTTAGCTCTAAGAGCCGCGTGGAAAACATTTAAAATTCCACAAGGAGCTTATAATGTTACTGATCTAAATAAGAAAATAAAGGAGCTTATAACAAAAGCTGGTGGTATCACTGACAATTTTGAAATGGTACCGAATTATAAAACATTACGCGCTAGAATAGCATTAAAAAATGCTACACTAGTCAATTTTTCATCAGCAACAAGCATTGCGTTGTTGCTCGGATTTTCTCATGAAAAAATTATGTATCTATAGGACCAGCTGTAACGTATGATGGTGATTTGCCAGTAAATATAACTGACGTAAACACAATATTGATAAATTGCTCTATTGCACCTGGATTTTACTCAGCTCAAGGTAGTAAAGGACAAACAATATATAGCTTTTCTCCAGACGTACCACCGGGATCGCTCATGCAAATTAGTCCACGGCAAGTTATTTATTATCTGCTAAATGTTGAAAATCAAATAACAGCAATAAATATGCAGTTGAGAGATCAATCTGGACGACAGCTGGATTTGAATAACGATGTTGTCACTTACTATTTATACCTACAAGTACAATAGCAAGCTATTGTGTTATGCAACCTACTTGATATAATATGAAACAAAAAACATTTTACTGAAGAAAAATTATTGGTGGATTTTTGGGAAATATACTTACTAAAATTATTGAAAATGTTCCAGGAATAGCGAATAAAGTTGCGCCAATTGCACTTGACGTGTCAAAAGCTTTTGCAACTGGAGCTGCATCTGCCGCTGGAACTGCTGTTGGACAAAAGGTTGTTGATAAAATTAAAGGCAATCCACCGACAATCAAACAAGTTATATTATAAATCGCCCCAACAAAAAAAAAAGAAACTCAATGTGCAATGATAACAACAACAAAAAAACTTTCATCGCCAAAGGGCGAACAAATTATACAAAAATTAATTTCTAAAGTAACAGCGCCACAATAGCGTCAATCACATGGTGATTGGTGAATTTTATATACTCTAATAAATAAAAAATGTCTGTTAAAAATTATCTCGATTTAGCAGAAACTTATGACGTCGATGACACCGTGACAGAATTTGATTATGTTGAGTATCTCGACGAAAATTCTAATCAACCAAATAAGGCTGGTGTCAGAACATTTAATATGCGAGACGAACATGTATTTCTACTGCCACACAAAACAATGCTGGAAGTTCGCAGCCAGATTATGACAGTGGCTAATTAACCTGTCGAAATTGCAGCTAACGCAGAAGTAGCTCTTATAAATAATGGCTGGTGTTTATTCAAAAGTGCTAGATATCAACTGGCCAATCAAACTGTCGAGGATATTTCGAGTCACCTGCAAGTTGCAAGTACAATCTTAAATGCTATTTAGTTTTCTGATGATTACTCAAGATCGACTGCAACTAATATGATGTGGTTTAAAGATACTACAGATGGAACAGCGGCACCTAGAGAATTTATTCCAACGGTAGCAGTTGTAGCTGGAGCTGATGCTGCTGAAAGTGCTGCAAATGTGAGAGATTTTCTTATTGTTTATGCTCCTGTGCTTTGTATAGCCGCACCAGCTGCAGACGCTACAATAGTCTTACTTACTACAGCTTGTAATAATCTTGGTATAACAGCTCCAGGTGCAGATGATGATGGAACTGCAATGTTAAATTTAGTTAATGGTAATACAGTATGTTTTAAAGGTTCACGTTACAATGAAGATTATTCTAGGAGAAAGGCACTTGCTGCATTATCACGTCAAATTACAATGATGTTACCGTTAAGTACAATATTTGGATTTTGTCGCGACTACAACAAAGTATTTCGTGGAGTCAAACATACACTTATTTTAGATAGATCAGAACAGAACGTCTGTCTATTTCGGTCTGGCGGAGCTGATGTGCAGTTTATCATAAATAAACTTGCGCTTTGGATTCCGCGAATAACGCCGTCAATCACTAAAATGGCAGAATTAAATGACATGCTGCAAAAACACACAAACAGAATTTATTTTCAGCAACATAAAATATATCCGACAGCAGTTCCAAATACTACCGACTACACATGGCGAGCTACAATAACATCAGGTGAACAACTGCCACGGCAATTATATGTTGCATTTCAGCGGCAAGCGCGGCGTGGTAATAACAACAAAATAATGCAATATTTGATAATGCTGATGTTAGACGAATATAAGCCAGACTAAATTCAAAGCAATATCCAGAACGAGCGATAGAATGTAATTTTGCAGATGACGCTAATAAAAATATTACTCGACCTTACATGTACCTGCTCGACGCAGTGCAAAAATAACAGGATGTTGGAGACGGATCTCAGATATCAGTAGAGGAATTTCGTATACTTTACCCAATATTTTATTTGGATGTTAGTAAACATAGCGAAAGAGCGGTCAACTCGACAGCTGATATTGAAATCACTTTGACATTTGGGACAGATCCAGCAGCGGCTTTGTATGTATATGCGCTAGTGATCAGCGACAGATTTGTTATAATTGATTCGGTCGGAGGTAAAATGACCGTACAAGTTTAATCTGTAATTTGTACATAATGACAAATTATATTGTAAAATAAATATATTTGACTGATAGTCAAGTTAAAAAAGTAGCAGCAGCTTTGCAAAGCAGAGGCAGGTATCATTAAAAATCAACCCTAACATTGAAAATGTTTCCAGAGGTACTTTAACAAAATTAATGTTAACCAAAAAACAAGTAAATAAATACGATCGCAAAGAACCTTTTGTTTTCAATTTAAGTGCCACACAAATAACAGCAATGTCAAAACAAGGTGGTTTCTTCGGTCCGGCACTATATGTAATGGCCAGAACATTAATACCAAAACTTTTGCCGGTGTTAGGTACATTAGGATTAGCAGCTGCGTCTGGCGCAGTATCTGGCGCAACAAAAAAAGCGGTATCTGGCGACGGTATAAAGAAAATAGTCTAAAGATAGATATAATGCCCAGACGAAAAACGGCAAAAAGAAAGACGACAACGAAAAAAAAAGATGCGATCTCGTCGAAGAACAACCAGAGGCGGATCTATAGGACCGTTCCTGGCGGGAGTAGCGGGAATCTACTGCCAAATCTACTGGGAATAGGACGAGGACTAACATTGCCAGGCACGAGACGTTGAAAACGCCTGCGTTAAGTATCTTTGATATACTTGATAAGCTAAAACAATTAAAAAATTTCCACCGAGTTTATCCTAAAGATGAACTCACGGCGATTCCATCGCGAGCGACATCATCGCCCAAGCACCAGTTTGGGGGCTCGTTTGTGATAAATATACAAGATTTCAACGCACACATTGGGTAGTTGTTTGTGATAACAATTATTTTGACTCATTTGGACTTCCACCAAGTGACGCAATAAAAAAATATATATAAACAAAAGATATAAAGTAATAAATTATTCGTCTAATCAAATTCAGCCTGTTGGAACTTCTGGTTGTGGATACTATTGCGTGATGTTAATAAAACAAATGTCCCAATCGTCTGGCAACGTCAGGGAATTCAATTTTTTAAAATTTATTTTACAGTTTGACAAGCAACCTTGCCTCGCCAATGATGAAATTGCAATTAATTTTATCTAAACTCCTTGATATATAATGTCAACATATTGTCTCAAATATAAAACTAAAACAGAAAAAAAGATGAAACAACAGAAAAAAAATAATAGGATGATGCTAAAAAGTGTTTGTGCAGTCTGTGGAAAAAGAAAAAGTATGTTTTTAAGGAAGTTGTCCCCAGCGATAAAATCCTTGGGAACTGGTTGCCCTGACGTTGTCAGAGAGGTTATTTTAGTAGACGACTAATTAATAATGAGATGCAAGTGCGATTGTGAGCAAAATAAAATTGTTACATATTGTCAGAAATGCAACAACAGAGAAATAATAGGAATAGGTATAGATATACATAAAGTAATTGGCAAATTGCCAAAACCAAAAGGCGGTTGGACATTGCCAGGCCATAAATATACTGGACCTTATAATCCGCTAGATAAACAACTAGATCAAAACGATAATCCGCTGCCAGGACAAGAACCTTACAATCAAGTTGATAAGATAGCAATGCGCCATGATATCTGCCATCGTGATCACGAACAAGATAAGCACAGCTGTGATAAAGTAATGTTGGACGAACCTCATGATATAAAACCGGCAAATGTGCGAGAGCGTATTGACAGAAAGCTGGTGCAGAGTTTTATTGAAGCAAAATATAAATTAGGACTCGGTGAAGTATTGTATGATGATCTTGCCTCAGAGCTACACAAACCTAAAAAAAAAGTTTCCGCGACGTAAGGTTGTTGCAAATGCCGTTAATGATATATGGGTGACAGATTTAGTTGATGTGCCAAATCTAGCTGAATTTAATGATAACAAAAGATATCTTTTTAATGTTGTGGATGTTTTTAGCAAATATGCTTTCAGTGTACCGGTTTCAGATAAGACAGGAACATTAATAACTGATGCGTTAAAACAAATAATAACAAGTACAGAAAGAAAACCAAATAGAATCTGGATTGACCACGGAGCAGAATTTTTCAATAAAAAATTCGAGCAGTTTTTGCTCCAAAATAACATAAAAAAATATGTCACTGGAAATGAAAGCAATAGCGTTGTCGTCGAACGATTTAATCGCACGCTAAACGAAAAAATCCACAAATATTTGACAGCTAAAAATACGAATAAATATATTGAAAATTTACAGAAAATTGTTGATGAATATAATAACAGGAAACAAAGATCCCTTTCTGCTAAAGAAAGGAAAATATTTGTTGCTCTGTAATTGTAAAATTAAATTTTATTATCTTTTTAGCGATAGGATATTTAACATTATATCGTCCAGTTGTCGGTCTACTGTAATTTTTTTTATCAACAACATCAACAACTTCATCATCGTCGCCATTGTTGTACAAAATATCATCTTCGCTATAAGCAGCAAATTTATCTAATTTCGGTATAAAATTGTCGTTGGTGATTGTATCACTTGCAACTATATCCTTCACATATATATCAGCAAGTCGCTTTATTAAATCCATATTATAATATATTTTTATCTAATTAATAATAATAAGATGACTAGCGAAACGAAATCCCCCGATGTAAAATATCATCAGAATGTTGATATATTAAATTACAGAGAATTTGCTGAGGCAGTTAGAAAATGTCTGTCGGGATATAGTGCTTACTCTGTTAATGTTATCATAACGCAGGGTGAAAATGATAGAATACTTCTAACAGCAGCAGAAAAAAATAAACTTAAAGATAGTGCGTTTATAACACTAAAATTTGATCGAGATGATGTTTTGATGTTTGCTCACAGTTGCCTAGCTAAATCAGAATTAAGAAACATCATTAATTACTGCATTTAAAACTAAATCTATCAAATGTTAACATTGAAATTGCTGATTTCTTTACATCATCAGCTACATCTTTCACTGATTGTGAATTAATTTTATGATATTTTGCAGCAGAATAAATTGATTTAAATTTTAATTCTTTTTCAGTCTCCAGATTTACTGAAATTGCTTGTCTAGCACCGCCAGTATCTCCTCTTCTACTATTTTCTTTTTGTGTTACCAAATCTACATTTTCAATGCGATTGTCTGTTTTAATTTTGTTAATATGATCAATAACTAAATTATTTAAAATCGTACCATGAAAAACATCATATACAAACCTATGGGATTTATAACCAACTTGATCAGTATTTATTCCTCTAACTTTTATAAGTAAATATCCATCTCTATCCAAATTTCCTAATACTATTTTGTTTTTTAATTCGAATAATTCCCCGATCATTAACCTTATATAGATCAAATCCAGGATGTGGCTGATACTCATTTTGTAATGCTAAATTCTCAATATTGTCATCGTCAATCGAATTGTTTACTCTACAGACTCGCTGTCCAGCTGGGATGTCCTCGCAAAACAAAGTATAAATAAAATCTTTTCTAAACATTTCGATTATTTCTGTATTATCTCCACTAACACTAATTAACATTCCAGCTGGAGCTGATTTACCAACAGATGTTTTAGATTTTATGTTAATAACCGAACCAAGTGCATTTGCAGCATATAAGTTGTACTTTGGATGTACATGATAAGTTTCTTGCTCTTCCGCTGTCAATCTAATGTATCTCAGAATTTCTGACATTATACTTTAAGGATTTTATATCTCTAATTGATTTTTACGTAATTTTCAATTAAATATAAAAGTACTATATACAATATAATGTTAAAATTGCGTGATATTGCTAAAAGGAGCATTATCAAAGCAGAAAAAAATTGCCACAGCATTTTCCGGATACGTTAACAGTTACAAATTTGATATTCAAAATGTTTTAGCGAATTTTAACTCCACAAATTTATGTCATCTTTTACAGCCCGTTATAGCTCAAGAACTCGCAGCTCATAAAAGTATCAAACTAATAGTTCAGTATCATATCATTTTATCAAAGTTACATGTAATCGAAAAAGATTTACTTGATATAATCTTTGAAAATACAAATTTTGACAGCGAAATTTCTGAGCCATATTTAACAGCTAAATCACGAAAAATATTAACTGGAACAAATCTTGCCACAGTCGCCGATGAAATACACCAAGAAATAAATAAAAAATTGGAGGAATTTACTTCATCAGAATCGGGTTGGAAATTTGAGATGATAAAGGAAGTTTTAATTCACACAGCAATATATAACGTACTTCGCGGCAGCGGCGTTAATAGCGCTGGGTACGTTGATCTCCCTCAAAAAATTAAAAACAAAAAATGTTGTATAAATGTCAGAAACAATGATGACCAATGTTTTCCTTGGTCAATTTTGTCTGAGAGACATCCTCAGAGTGACCACAGCGATAGAATTGAAAAGTATTTGCTAAGATAAGCTAACTTTTATTGGAATAACTTTTCCAATAGCAGAAAATCAGATACCAAAATTTGAAAAACAAAACAATATTTCAGTAAATGTCTTCGGACTAGATGAGCGAGAAAATGTTTACCCAAGATATATTTCAGAGACTGCTACACAAAAGACAATAAATTTATTATTTTATCGGGCACATTACGTTGGATAAAAAACTTTAACCGACTAGTTGGCAGACATTATAATAAAAATAAAAATAAGAAATATTTCTGTTATAGATGTTTACAAGGTTTTTCTAAAGATGAAAAACTGCAAGAGCATCTCAAATACTGTGTCAACGTTCAAAGAATAACCACGCCAAGCGAAAAAGAAAAAATATAAAAATTTAAAAATTATAATCATAAGCTAAATATTCCGTTTCTTATTTATGCTGATTTTGAGTGTCTACTTTTCCCTGTGGTCGGCGCAGAAAATAATCCAAATAAATCAAGCACAAGAAAAATACAACAACATGTC
>JAECUM010064039.1:0-11273 GCA_016617855.1 Megalonaias nervosa | reverse complement strand
ATTTAGTCTGATATATTTGTCCCATCATCTAAAGTAATTTCCTTTATTGTCTTAGTGACATAATTTCTTTTTTTTCAATATTTAAAAATATGCTTTATTCTTGCTTTATTCTCCCAACTCATACTATCTAGCTTTTGATGTTAATATAACACCTATGTAATTTTTTCTAGATTAATCTAATTCTGCTTTCTTTTATGTCTAACTTTTCCAGAGTTTCCTCATGTATATTATCAATCACCTATACATTTCTAATATTTCCTGTTCGATTGTCTGTAATATTTCCCGTTTGGCGTTTGTTTTCCTGATAGAATCATCTATTGTTTCAGTTCTTTGATCATTACAGGAAAGAGAAAAATGGAGAGAGCCCTCTTTATTCCACTCTAATTAATATTCTTTTACAATGTCAATTGTACACTTTTTGACTAAATCAGTATACGAGTTTTCCCTCATTAAATTTCCAATATTCTTTACCCTTGGACACTTCGAAAACGCCACACTCAAAACAATAGCTGAATGATCAGTCGTTTATCCTGGCAAGATAAATGTATGAGCTGTCTTCATATGAATATCATCAGATACAAGAAAGTAATCTAATATTTAAAGGAAACTTTTGCCTCCAGGTATACATTTTTAAGTCTTGACTGTAATTTCTCAAGGTATTTATAATTCAGTTCGTTTTCCAGGACTAGGATTTTCGCTCTAGAGTGTTGATGTTTTTCATGTAAAATATTATAGATATCAAATCAAAGTCTTGAACATTATTCCAGTCTCCACACATTGCAATTGACGAGTTATCAAAAACTAAAATTTCTTTGTTTAGATTTCTTAAAGCTATGGTTATCATCGTTATACCCATAAAAATTCAATCTCACCAAATAAATCTCCCTTGTCGCATATTTCCCTATGGATCGCAAATTCAGACGTATTTCTAAGATTATTGAGATTCCAGTACTATTACTAATACAGTAGCTAAATATACATTTGCATCCGCATTCAGCAGCGCAGTATATTTCATCGGTCTTTGTGTTGGTCTCTAATGCTGGTGTTAGGCAATCCATGACTCGAATTAATCAAAACTGATGTTTTGAAGGTTACAGCAGCAATTCAAATGTTAACTGTTAAACAATAGTTCGAACACAATGCCGTTAACCAACAAGAAGTTGTTTCTTCACCCAGTGAATACCTATTACAATACCTATTACATGTAATAGCTTTAATTACCCCTCTCAGGCGTTTCCAAGTCACATTTTGAGAAAGCGTAGTTCAGTTGAGCTCTGAGTGCGTGCACAGCTTTATGATGGTCAAGATGACCTCGAAGAGTAAATGGTTGGAATTATGAAACTAAATTTATGTACGTAGCGGGTAGCCTAAAAGTCAGTGGTCTTTCATTGCTCAATGAGTTAGGAAGAGATCATAATCACGACTTCAATTTTACTTTACAATTTGGTTCAGAGATTAAAACATAGTTATGTAGAGCTCGTCTCCAAATTAGGATTAAATCAACCGAAGAGAGTCTAGCAGAGTTATCCCAGTCTGTACATAAATTGACCAGACAAGTATACCACACTCATCCACGGTCGCTGATTCATATTTTATCTCTCTTTTGGTCAGTTTATTGATTATATCCCTGATTACAAGAGGCAAGGCCTAGATATATCAATGATGCATAATTTATTGCAATCAGATTAGAATCCTGCAAGCTTACGGAGCCCCAGAAGGGACACACTGTCCATCAAGTAGATCAAATGATCAGCCAAGTCATGACCATGATAGGGATGTGAACAACCATCTGCAATCTGCAAAAGATGAAATGTTGATCTTGACACATAAACTGTGCTTTATCAGAAAAAGTGACAATTCAGATCAAAGCATCTGGAACATTCATATACAAAAATTATATAGGTTCAGTTCAAGCCCTAAATGCGGTTTTAACAACAATGGAAGAAGTCAGAGAAATGATGGAAGAAATAAAACGCAGAGTTGGATCAAAAGTAAAGCGCAGAATGGTTACGGAAACCAGCAGATATTAGATTTGGGGGCCTTATCTCGACAACCACAGATGTGGGGTTCCATCAGTTAGTTGTAAGTTCTTTCACAAGTGATGAAGGAATATTTGTGTGTACAAAAGTAAATTATTTGTCTGCAAGCATGATGGTGCAAATGTGAGCATAATTAAGAATGATCTGATTCACCAGAGACCTCCATCATCACGTGAAGAACTAAAAGAACTTTGGATACTGCCACTTGTGAGACTTGGCAACCTTTATGGGAAACATTTTTGTTACGTATATGTAATTTAAATACTTGTGTGTTAGTTTTAAATTCTCTTTTATTTTATTTTCATTTCATTAAATGTTATTGTAATGATGATTTTATTCACTGGATTTGACATTTTTGCGGAAAATTCAGTTTTCTGTTTTGACCTGATAAACACGCAGTACTACTGCTACATTTTATTTTAGTTGACCTAGTTCCTGACCTTGATTGAAAATTGGTAAACACAGAGTGAAAATCATTGGTCGTAGTCAAGGTCACTCTTGGCTTGGGTGTTAGTTCTATTTTGTAAACAACTTTTATTATTGAATCTTATAGTAATGATTTGTTCAGTAGAATCAAATTCGTCCATGGCGCACGTGTCACCCGGCCTATGGTCATACTGTGCCATTCAAACTAAGTGACCACGTGAGCCATCATGTGCTCTAAAATTGAGGGTTAAAATTGATGTTTCAGAGAGATTTTGGTGAGTCGTAAATTTATACCTTCGGGTTCAAGGTATTTGTCTTGCTGTTGCCATTTGAGTTGATTTTTGTATTTAAAATAATTTATTCACCCTGGAAAATACTTGTGCTCATAAAGATTCTTGGACAAAGACATTCACTGGAAATTATTTGAAATTCTAAAGCCGGAATATTATTCTTGATTCATAAAGTTCAACAAGGAACTGTTAACACGACAACACAAGGCAGATTATAGAAGACGGCATCGCCTTCCATATTAGAACTTCATCGGGATTCGAACTTCGATTCATTTAGGACGTTTTAGTGATAGGACTTATATTTTTAAATTCCAGGATTAATTTTTGATTATATTTACAAACTGTAAGTCATTTTTCATATTTTTACCGTGTTTTTCTAGGAAAAAAAATTATTTTGTTAAAATTTACAAAGCTTGTTTTCTTAACTCTTTTCTTTTGTTACCTTTGTACGAGCCTACACATAACAAAGAAAATTTGGTTCTCTTCCTTGGGATATATGAATTTTGGCTAAAATATTTCAGAAAATTGATTTTTGAAATTTAAATCCCCCTAGTTTTCAGAAGATTTTAAATCCCAAATACTATTTCACATTTTGTTTGAAATCTTTAGTGAAATCAACAGGCGTTTTTCACAATATCATCAAAAGTAGAGAATTCTTTGAATTTTACCCAGGAGTGTTTGGAAATTTTGAAAATGGAAGTCCAGCTAATAAAGTTGGAATTAGAGATAAGACAGGTTCAGTTTCAGATAGAAAAGATACAAAAGGAAAGAGAAAGGGAAGAAATGCAAAGGCAATTTGAAGAAAGAGAGAGTGAAAGACAAATGCAATCTGAGAAAGAAAAACTAAATATGCAAATGCAAAGAGAGAAGGATGAAAGGGAATTTCAAATTCGGTTAAAAGAGTTAGAGCTGGCAAAAGGAAAACACTTTCCTACTTTTGATGTTTTCAAAAATATCAAGTTAGTGCCCCATTTTCTGGAAGAAGAAGTAGACAGATATTTTCCTCGTGTTGAAAAAGTTGCGGAAAATTTGAAGTGGCCAAGAGAGCATTGGACTCTATTATTACAATCTGTACTTACTGGTAGAACTATTGATATTTATCTTCACTGTCATTAGAGCAGAGTGCTGACTATGATGTGGTTAAAGACTGTATCTTGAAGGGTTATGAGTTAGTCCCTGAGGCTTATCGGCAAAATGTCAGGAATTCTAGAAAATCCACTGACAAAACCTATGTCGAATTTGCAAGGGAAAAAGCACAACAGTTTGATAGGTGGTGCTCTTCTAGAAAGGTTAAGAAAGATTATGAAAGTCTCAAATAATTTGTATTACTTGAAGAGTTCAAGAACTGTGTGCATAGCGACATTAAGACTTATCTTGACGAGCGTCAGATCGAAACCTTGGAAAATGCTGCTCGTGCTGTTGATGAGTATTCCTTAACTTATAAAGTTTCTTTTGTAGGCAAGTCTTTCACTCAGCAGTCTACTGGTAAAAAAGTATTTCAGCCTAATACGACTCCTTCTAAAACTCAATCTGGCACAACGTTTAAAAATCGAGCTTCTGATAAACTTGATTCAAAATCCTTGTCTCTTCCTACGTGTACCTATTGCAAGAAGAAAGGACACATTATTTCTGATTGCTTCAAATTGAAATATAAGCATCAGAATCAAGATAGACCTATCCCAAATGCTCTTATTTCTAAGAGGTCAAGGTCACGGTCATGTATTGAAAGCAATACATTTGTTAGGTCTAATAAACCCCAGTCTGATTTTATTATGGAGAATTATGAACCATTCATGTCGAAGGGTTCTATGTCACTCTTGGGTGATTTGGCCAATCCTATCCCTATTAAAATTTTAAGGGATACAGGAACTTCTCAGAGTCTTTCATTATCAGGTACATTTGTCTTTTTCTGAGAAATCTTCTTCTAATGAGAGTGTTCTTATTCAGGGAGTAGAGTGCGGCTTTGTTAATGTTCCTCTCCATTGTGTAAATTTGTCATCAAACTTAGTTTCAGGACCTGTGCCAGACTTAATCGTATCTTCTTTACCCGTTGAGGGCACTCATTTATTACTAGGCAACGACCTAGCTGGAGACAAGGTTGTGGTTAATCCACTTGTAACTGACAAGCCTTGTTTGGATCAGAAAATCGATCCAATTGAAAAAGAATTCCTTGATTTATATCCAGCTTGTGCAGTTACTAGAGGTAAGGCAAAGAAAGTTCTTGAGAATGATTTTGATAAGGAACCCATTCCTTTAGTTGACACCTGTATTGGTCAAGCTTTTGATGAGGTCACTTTCACTCCTTGTTTGGATCAATCAAAAGGTATTGATCACAGTGATCCTCTCTTAACTACTCATTCTCTTTTTTCTAATCAGGGTTGGCAAACGACAATCACTTGTCGTCGAATAGGAAAAAGATCCTGAGATCTCCTGTTTGTTTCAGAGGGCCATTAGTGAAACTGAAGCCACTGAAGTACCTGTCTGTTATTTCATTAAAAATGAAATTCTGATGATAAAATGGAGACCTCCTGAGGTACTTGCTGGTGACGAATGGTCAGTGAACTATTAAATTGTTCCAAAATCTTACAGACAGAAAATACTTAGTCTGGCCCATGAAACTCCTCTGGCTGGTCATTTAGGGATTAATAAGACTTATCACAAGATCTTGACTCATTGTTATTGGCCAAAAATCAAAAGTGATGTTAGTAAATACTGCAGATCTTGTTAGAATTGTCAAATGGTAGGAAAACCCAATCAGAAGATACCTAAGGCTCATCTGCAACCTATTCCTGCATTTGACGAACCATTTAGCAGAATAATGGTAGATTGTGTTGGTCCCTTACCTAAGACCAAGTCAGGCAACCAATACTTGTTGACCATTATGTGCGCGTCAACAAGACTCGCAGAGGCAATTCCATTGAGGAATATTAAAACCAAAACTATAGTAATAGCTTTGATAAGGATTTTTTCTACTCAATTTGACCTTCCCAAATCTGATCACTCTGGTCAAAGGTCAAATTTTATGTCTGGAATTTTCCAGCTAGTTATGCTTGAATTTGGCACTCAGCAATTCAAGTCAAAAGTGAAGTTATGGTTTCAGAGAACTTTAATGGAGAGAAGTTTTGAGTCTTGTAATAGAGTTCATTCTCTCTTGCTCATTTTTTAAAACTTTCTTCAAATTAGATTTTACGGCCCTCACAAAGCTAAGAAGAAAATGAATGAGCTAAATTATAATAATAGTATTCTGATCTAAATAAATTATAGGAGTACCAGTATATTGAGAGAGATAGCCAGGTAAATCATACAATTAATTTAGTTGTACCTGTCTCTCCAACTGAGGATTTAAGTGAAGGAATTCAATCGGACTCTACTGATTTTGGAGTGACAAACCTTCGGATTTCGGAAATTATGAAAATCTTGACCAGAAACTTTCACATTTGCAACAACAAGAAAGGAATGAACTTAAACAATTATTATTTGAATATGAACACTTATTTCCAGATGTTCTTACGAGGACAAACACAATTTTTCATTGTTGAAATTGTGAATTCTAAACCTGTGAAACAACACCCTTACAGGATGAACCCTCTCAAACAGGAATACTTGGAAAAGGAAATTCAGCATTTGCAGGAGAATGGTTTCATAGAGCCCAGTAAAAGTTATTTGGAGTTCACCATGTATACTTGTTCCGAAACCGGATAAAACTTTCCGTATGTGCACTGATTATAGGAAGGTGAACAGTGTGACTAAAACAGATTCATTTCCGTTACCAAGAATCGATGACTGTGTTGATAACATTGGAAATTCCAAGTATGTCACCAAATGTGACCTTCTGAAAGGATTTTGGCAATTCCACTAACGGAAAGAGCAAAGGAAATTTCGGCATTTGTAACTCCAGATGGACTCTATCAAAATAAAGTAATGCCATTCAGGATGAAGGGTTCTCCAAGTACCTTTCAACATTTGATGAATATGATTACCTCTGGTCTAGATAATTGTGATGCTTACATCGATGATGTCATGATGTCATCATCTACAACGACACCTGGAAAGAACATCTAGCAACAATTCGGAAATTCTTTGACAGACTCACTGATGCAAGTTTGACAATCAATTTATCTAAAAGTGAGTTCTGCCGTGCTAGTGTAAAATTTCTAGGACATATTGTGGGACATGGACAAGTTAAACCTATAGATGCTAAGGTCAAGGCTATCTCTGAATTCCCTGTGCCTGTCAGTAAAAAGAAACTGATGCGATATTTGGGTTTGGCTGGATACTATCGGAAATTTTCCCAATTTTTCTAATATTGCTGAACCCCTGACAAACTTGTTGAGCAAGAACAGCAAGATTCTTTGGACTGAAAAATGTTAGAAGGCTTTTGATAAGTTTGAAATATGAATCGTTCGTTTTCTTTAGTAGGGGAATTGTTACGTATATGTAATTTAATTACTTGTGTGTTAGTTTGAAATTCTCTTTCATTTTATTTTTATTTCATTACATGTTGTTGTAATGATGATTTTATTCACTGGATTTGACATTTTTTTGGAAAGTTCAGTTTTCTGTTTTGACCTGATAAACATGCAGTACTATTGCTACATTTTATTTTTAACTGACCTAGTTCCTGACCTTGATTGAAAATTGGTAAACACAGAGTGAAACTCATTGGTCGTAATCAAGGTCATTCTTGGCTTGGGTGTTATCTCTATTTACCGTGTTTTCCTAAGAAAAAAATTATTTTGTTAAAATTTACAAAGCTTGTTGGCTTAACTCTTTTCTTTTGTTACTTTTGTCCAAGCCTACACGTAACAATTTGGTATCTGATATATTTTGAAAACATACCTTTGTACATAAACGTTTGGTCACAGATATTAAGAATGATGAAATGTTACGTATGGATTTTCTCACTGCTGTCAAGTGTGATATTTTATTAAGGAAATCAATGTCTATTTCTTCAAGAATATAAGAACCAATACTTTCAGTACGTTTGTGATGCTTAGTTTAGTTGTTGCAGAACGTTGCTGCGATTGTTACATGTTAGTGTATGTTCTGATGCAGGGAAAATGCTTTTAGGTGGGATAGTTTGTATTACTGAGGTTGCTCTAGTTTCATAGAAAGGAAATGTGTACTTGTTGCGGAGTCGATTGTAAATATTTCTAAAGGAACCATATCTTTTGGTGTTGCAAACGTCAGTTGTGATTCCGTGAAAGATTCATAATAGTACCATAGCTGTAATCTATGAACCTTCAAATGAGCGACATATACATACTGCTGAAAGGGTCAGTTCTATTGACTATTCCAATCACCAGAGTTTAATGTCCAACAATGCAGTCATTTAAATACCTGAACATATGAAAACTTTGTTGCATGAAAGTCAGAACTTAAATTCTGACCAGAAGATGAAATTGAAGGCAGATCATGCTATTGAAACTGGCAATGCACGCCAAATTAAGCAAAGTCCAAGATGGATGTCACTTGATAGTAGGGTAATAGGTGAGGAAAAAAGAGGTTATAACTGAGCATGACATCATAGAATCCTCTTTTAGTCCTAATGCTCACATATGCTGTTAGAGAGAAAACGTTTTGGAAGCACACGTGTCTGCATTACTTTTATTAAGCTGAATGATGTCACAGTGAAGTATAATATACCACTGCTACATATTAATATTAATCTGGACTCTTTGTATGATTGCAAGTAATTTAATATTTTGAACTTGCTGGAAAAAAATATACCAAATACAGCCTTCATAGTTCCTGGCTGAGGTTTATTGCAGGTTCGTGCCATTGCGTTTGGATTATGCATGCACCAGACAATTTTGAGAGTAATGGAGCATGTTTTACTTAGGTTGTCCTGGAATATTTGACTTTTATGTCTCTATAACATTTGAAACACTTGTTGCACTTATCAGCTCAGCATCAAGTACGTTAAAAGAAGAAGTGCTATTTTCTAGGCCAAACTTTCTATTAGTTCATGTTGAGTCATGAGTTGTTTTGCATTTTTGCTCATGCTACAGAAAATGAGTGAACATTTCTCAGTCATTGCTAAACTTTTGCATCAATTGACAGATAAGGACTGTCCATTTACTTAGACGAATGAATGCAATACTGCTTTTGAGAAGTTAAAAGATGCCCTAACAATATTTATTTTAGTATGTTCTGTCGCTATAGACCATTCCATTGTTGACACTGATGCTCTTAGGCCATGAGAAGTGCAGAAAGCTGGACCAACCACATGCTCATAGTCTCCAAGCTCAATATCCAGATTCTACCTAGCAGACAACCACAAGGCAAAGAAGTGCTTCATGTCTACATATTGAAACAAGAGAATGTGAAACGCAGTTTTTGAAGAACTGTGCAGATAACTAGAAACAATCAATATAAAATCTGAGAATGTCAAGGAAAAGTTTGCATCCTTCAGAGACTCTTTGTATTCAACTACATCCAAAATTATCAGTCCCACCTCATGTAAGCATTATGATGAGAATGGTGCAGTGTTATTTTAATCACAGAATGAGATGGCGTTTTAAAGTAAAACTTCCAGTAAATCAGAAAGGCATTATTGTGTTACTTGTAACGAGTTACTCGCAGTTGTGTCCACAGTTAAACATCTTCACCATTATTTGTACTGCCGTCCTGGTCGCATTCATTCAAATGTTGACAACGTGTCTATTTGTCTTTGTAATAAAGACTGTTTACACTGTATACATGCAGAGCAAAAGTCAGAAGCTCACACAGTTTGCGTACATCCATTCTGGGTCACACGGATGGCCAGTGTTTGCCATATTCGTCTGGAAATTCCATATCATTATTCTCCTTCAGTTCTGAAAGTGAGAGAGATTCTTGTTTAGCTATCTGTTTCTCCGAATCTGTTGTGAGGTAGAGAAACCCAATAGGTTTACAACACATTACAGACACATACAATGACTTAATAGCATGAAATACCAAACCATGTTGAGATGTGTAACGTGAATTGTTGATTACTTTGATATGCCATCTAAGACGGAGTTAGCGAGAGAAACGTCACGGACAACTGGAGTTTATAACTGTCCACAGATTGATGCCACTGTTGATAGACAATATAGGCCTTGATCACCCGGTGCATTTGGTAAAAATGCTTTCTTTGATACTACAATTGTAGTTAATGAATGGATTGATAATGACAAACGCGATGACTATTTGGTAAGAAATATTGAAGATATCACACTCAAATTCCGTTTTAATTTGCTATCCATTATAGATACAGATAACTCCCTGCTAATGGAATCTGAAAAGTATTTTCAAGAGGGCAGAATTACAAAAGATGAAATGACTGAATTACAAAAGGTTGATCGTGATATTGGCGATATTCTAGCCTTGAAAAATGTCGGACCTAAAGCTATGAATTACTATTGGCACAGATGGAACTCTTTACAAATGCATGAAAAAATTCCGTACCGAAAATGGAAACATGATGTAGGGAAGAATTATTTTGCCAAATTGTTTGAGGCCATTCATCATGCATGAATTTCATAGTATTCCTACTATAGGGCACTTAGGCATTAACAAATTTGAATAAAGTTAAAAATCGATTTTGTATGATCTCTGTGAAACACAGATGTCATGAAGAAAATAAGTCTGCATTGTTTTCAGTGTCAGTATAATGTTTAAAACTGATACGGATATTAACCCTTCTTTTAAGATAGAATGCTTAATTTTGTCTGAGAACATACCTCTTTATCTTTCCGGACTGATGTGTCGATCTTTACAATCTGTTACTATTGCATGAGGTTCAAACAATATGTGTCCATTCATCGCCAAGTTACGGAACAACAAGTGCCAGAAATGTTGCAATGTGTTTGCTCTATAGGATAGCAAACACAAAAATTGCAAAAACGGAAAAAATCTGCAGATAAAGTGTTCCTGTTCTGTAGAAACAATGGTGCAACAGGTATTGAAGCTAAGTCAGGGAGTCATGGCTGGTGATGTTTCGTATAGATATCCCAAAAATTTATAGAATAACAACAACAAAAAATTTCAATCCAAAATACTGTCTGAAAAGATGACCATTAACAGGTCTATAATCATCATCATGGTCATCATGATCATCATGATCATCATGATCACCATCTTCTTCTTCTTCTTCTTCTTCTTCTTCTTCTTCTTCTTCTGACCACCCCGGTAGCATAAGTGGTTAGAGCGTCCGGCTGTCCCCGGCCGAGTCATACCAAAGACTTATAAAAATGGTACTAGCAGCTGCATCGCTTGGCGCTCATGATTAGGAGATTAGTGTCAGGACTGGTCAGCCTAGAGTTTTGACAAGGTGACTGGGTGTGACATGATGCCATATTTCTGCGGCATGACGCCCTAGTGTTCAACATTACTATAAACTGCCACACTGCAGACATCGTAGCGATATGACTCAAATTGCTAAAGCTACGTTAAAAATCCAAGCACACACACACACACACACACACACACACACACACACACACACACACACACACACACACACACACACACACACACACACACACACACACAC
>JAECUM010064038.1:0-32457 GCA_016617855.1 Megalonaias nervosa | reverse complement strand
TGGGTGGGTTTGCAAAACAGCACCAATGTCAACTAAAGTCTATGAACGTGCGGATGTATTAAAAATTACTTTGCATCTTACATCTGGGAAACGAACTGTGGGATTAGCGTGAAAATGTGGATATGAAATATTAAATGCCTTGTGAGTATACATGCATGCACATGGTAAATACAATAATAAACACATACAACAAAGTCTATTAATTGAAAAATGTAGGCATAATACCTTTCTCACAATCAATAGCATTTGAATTAGATGTTCCCTGATACTTTGTCATAATTATCAACACAAAAGGTGAAAAGTAATTCTATGAACAGAAGAAATAAGAGCAAGAAATCTAAAATTTAAGTGTCATGCAGGTATATTTTGTCAAGATTATATAATAAAAACTTGAGGATATATTCAATATAGAATACATAGACAATCCACGATTTCTCAACATACATTTGCTAATTAAAGGCCATAAATAAGCAGTATGTATTTTCATTAAATGAAAGATTGTTGGTGAATTATAGATCGTGTGCAGTATATGCCATAAAAATGAAATAATAAACGAAGAAGAAGAGGGCCTAGTTTTTATGAGGACTTGCCCTCAGTACAGGTCCTCATTGTGACTAGTATCGCGAACTAACTCACTCACAGGACGTGCATCTTATATTATCATGCAACCTCTATTTAAACAAGGTCGGAATCATCTTCAATATGTCGTAAGGCTATACATATATTGTATGTTAGGACAATGAAACAGAGAGGCCACTATACTAATTACATATAACGTTTTTCAGACTACAAATAGAAAATACTGAAATACCTGAAAGTAGTGGAATTTCCCAATTTCCACGCGGTAACCGTTTTCGTGTGATTTCGTGGTTGCTATCAGCCCGGAATTGGAAGACACAGCAAAGAATAATCTTGCCGTGGAAAAATAAAACATTTTCTACAACCCACATAATTAAGTGCCCACGAAAATGGACCTTATCAAGAAACTTTGCAAATATCAACCAAGAAATTAAATGAATTGAAAGTGCTTGCTACTTTTTCTAGGAAAATTGATAACAAAAGAGAAAAAAGAATCCAACGGAATTCGAGCTCATTACCTATGTATTACAACTCTAAGTCTTACAAAATGTGACAGAAAGAAGAAAAGCCAATAGTTTATATATCAATCAGCAAACAATATATTTCCATAGAATGCAAAGTGAAAATTTAAAACATATGGTATTGTGAATTAAATCCAAAATAATCCTAAATGTCTTATGACAATTTCCAAGAATATATAATGTTCCAAATTAATTCAAGTAGTCTTGTCCATATGGGCCTGAATATACTGACATGACAGGTCTTGAATGCACTGATATACAACTTTCACAGTCCAAAATGCCATTGAATGAATTCACAATAATCTCAAAGCAGTGTATTATTCCATTGTCAATGAGCACTTTAGCAATTCCAATGAATAAATTAAATAAATAGTTCTTTGATACTTATATCTAATCACAACATAAATGATTCCAGAGACTGATCATGAAACAGGATTTGAATAATTTTATTTACCACAACCTTATACAAAAACCTAAGACTCAATAAAATGACCAGAATGTGGATCATAAGTTCGCTTCCAGAACATTCTAAGTTGTAAATAAGGCTAGACCTTGAAATCTAATATCAGTTATTTATAACTTACAAACATGACATGAATCAGGTACACAAAATAACTCTATTCTCAACTGTGGACAAAGGTCAAGTACACTATATAAAGTAAATATACATGATACTACGATATGTAACATATTTACTATGTCCATTGTGCTACGTAAGGTGTCTTTAAACCAAAAATTATTAGCTATAATAATTCCATCAGCAGACATTTTGGAGATATCCACTTGCACTAAATGTAAATATTGTTTCACACTCGCATAAAAACGACAACAGAATTTTAAAATACAAAATAAAATTGTCAAATATTACTTTTGTACTCATTTATTTAAGTTTAAATGTTGTCGTCAACCCCGCCTTTCCAGGTGGTTGTAGATGCATTGCTGTAATTCTTTCTGACATGACTCTGCTTTTAGAGGGCGCCTGTGGTCGAATGAGGGTCCTTGATGCGCCTTGTAAAATGTATAAAATTTTCTCATATTGATCCTGTTATGTTTTTAATAATAATGTCCTATCGAGACATAAAGGTTAGAACTTACTGAAGACCATCTTGGGAAAATAAAAAGCGCAATAAAAAGAAGCGTGTCCCATTGAGGCTTTCTTCAGCAAAGTTAGAAGGAAATGTCCCTGTGTGGAAATTCAAGTACAACTTGAACTGTTTCATACTGTGAAACTAAATAACACCTTGGTGAGTTAAAGTTATAGAAGTCAGAGGTGATGCAAATACAGAAATGTGGCGGAATATTTACATTCCCCGAAGCGATTCAAGCAGCGGCTCCAGAGGTTCCAAAAGCGACAGCGTTAAGGGTTGTCGGAACACCATCCAGAATGGCTATAAAATAAGCAATCAGGGGAAAGGCTTTGGATTACCAGGATGGTGTCGTCGAATACCATCAAGCAGAAGTCCTCGATTGCGCAGACGGCCAAACGTCTATTAATCAATCTTGATTTACTTGCAGTGTTAAAATCAGTCAAGCATTTTCGTGGTGGTTTCTTATGCCAAATGAGCATTCTTCGAAGGTTTCCTGAACACGTGAAACTGGCATTGTTAACTGGCATTTGTCAACAGATCCTGGTAGTGAAAAGGTTGCATACATGGTGATCCATAGTTATTTGTTGTATTTCGACTCATGTATTTGCGCCATCATTTGAAGGTGTTCGATATTTAAGCCGGGGCGATAGCGGAGGAATCAAAGACATGTTTCGCTTGTGTTTATGAAATGCCAACGTCGACACACAGTATCGAAAGTTAAAAATATCAGTGATGAAAAAAATAGAAATCGAATTCAACTGATATATGAACCCATCTATGACGATGATGATGATGCGCCAGAGTTGTGTTACCTGTCCTTTGAATACGATCGCATGCAATTATGTTCAGGGCCAAAAGGAAAACAACAGTTGGGACCATCATGATGTACCGTTACCAAACTTGAAGCCAGCTTGCAATCGTAGTAAGTAGCGCGTGAAAACACCAGAAATTGAATGTACCTCCAGGTGTGAAAAAAATCAGGATTGTTTCTGCAATGATGAAGTGGAATTCACCGCAGAATCTTCCCCGGTTACATTTACTAATGAATATGTTAAACCAACAATATCACAACTGAGAGCAAAAAATCTCGACTGTTATTCAAGAAAGAAACAATTGTTCCGGTAACAGTTTTGGGGTGACGATGAGAACGATATTTTCAGACGTTGTACAGTGCTGTAATCGGTATGGTCCTGAAGGAAAAAGGCGCCAGTACGCACAGTCGCCAGAAATGTAAATATTCCCTGAGAAGATATTGTATGTGATTGTATGACAGTTCTACCGGTAAGAAAGGATACATAGTTAGGAGTGCGTTTGCATGTTGCATCTGATCAAGACCGACCATTTGAGCAATTGAACTACGTGAATACATTATCATTAGAAGAACTAAGATTGATCATCAATGTTATTTACGTGAAACATTACTTAAAGCGGAGAAACAATTGATTATAGTGGTGTAAACTTGTGTATATATTTTAGAAGTACGTTCTGTCGTGGTCAGCGTGACACGTAACCATTATGACTGACGTATGGACAAGGCTCGCAATAGCCTGGTAGCTTGTGGCAGTTAACCTCTCTTGTTGGGGGAGGTATAATTGAATTATAATTAGAGTCCGTTAGGATAACGGTGAGAAAGCAATGTTAACGTAAGGTCAAAGAGAGGAAAATGATAAGTTGAGAGAGACCAGAGCCAAATTTTGGTAAATCTTGGGCCATTTGAAATCGGTGTCATAAAATGATATATTCCAGAATAGTTATTAATAAAGGCGGTCAAGAGAGAATTATTTCGACTTTGATGGAGTGTTAAACTTTTGGCGGTTAAAGTTAATCCTGATTGGTTAAGCTTAACGTGTGGGTGTTTACCAGACGAAATTCAAGTTTTTGAGTGATTTCCCCTTTCAGTATTAGTCAGACTAAGTTTCTACGGGAAGCCAAGAAGGTGACTCCGGGACATAATAGGCATTCTTCGTTAAATCATCCAACTGACGTGTCTCGGGAAGTGAGAGACACGAAAAGAGAGAGATTCGCCTTCACAGAAAGACCGAGTCTCGAAAAGGCACAAAGGAAAAATAGCTCCATAATTGTATTTTACAGTGAAAATGAAAGCAGTCTACAGCCAATTAACGGATGATGACCCGAAGAGGCAATTTAGTCCGATCATTTACTCGATTCTACGACGAAAATTGTATTATTGGTATAACAGAACTTCTAATTCACCTAAATTTTGTAATTCTATTTCTAAGAGAATCCGTATCACTCGATCGACATATTCAATTTAATTTTGTTTATTTAATTGATTAAATTGTTATATTTTACATACGGGAGCTAGTGTTGTTCTATTCTATATCCCTGCTCTAATCTCTGTTATTCTATCCATTAATTTCATATTTTATTTTATTGTTTGCTCGATCCGGACAATAATACCGTGGTCGATCATCTCTTAGATAACGATACAAAAACATCGTACGAATTAGGGATCACATCTCCCATCCCACCTCTGACATAGATGAAATCACCAAGAGAACTGCATTGACCATGAATCACAAAGGGGTGTATGTGGTCGTAGGTGCTATTTACGGCTTGCCGCGACAACAACTGTTGGCCTTCTGTGGCAGGAATCAAGACAACGACAATCCTTATAGATGCACCAACCGGAATTATTGTCAGGGCTATAACGATAGCAACTGGTGTATCTGGTGGATCAAAATAATTTTGATACGATTACATCACGAATACGTACATATTCAGAACTGCGTGCAGCAACACAAAGTAGTCTCAATACGATTTTTAAACTATTCGGTGGCTATTTTGGTTACAACAATTAACACGGCCGATTTCGAGACTGTATTGGCGAAAATGGAAAATCACCAGCAACTCCGTGCACAAGTTATTAACCGTGGAGTAACTGATTTACAGACAATAAAAGTCGAGTGATAAAAATATAAATGCCCAAAAATTAATATGGTGATCATTAATGTAAGCACATTAGTGATCAACTAGCTATCATCATCAAAGTAAACCACTACAATTTGCCTCTGATTTACTTTTTTGTCTGGCAGTTATTGTTTACCCTATGGCGGAAACATTCATGTGTGACGGTATCACTATCAATCATCAGGTCATGGAGAATAGAAGGCCGTGATCTATATCAACACCGAAAATCCAAACACCCTATTAGTGCACTATTACATTTTATCCCAGAAACTATTGATCTCCTGAATTTATCCTGCTTCCTTACGTTACATCATCATCATCATCTTCATCATCATTATTATCATCATCATCAAGAACATGATGATTACCACCACCATCATCATGATAACTACCATTACCACCAATATCACAACATCATTATCAACAACATCATCGCTACCACCATCATAATTTTCTACTTTCTCTTATTCTTCTTCTAGTATGATTCTACTTTTCGTCCGTACATATAAACCGGTGAAAAATATTAGCATTAATATTAAAAAGACTCTCCTTTCTTCATTAGATCCGCACTCCTTCCGGTTTTATACGGACATCCTTTCCTTATTGGAGATGCACTCCTTCGGGTCATAAACGGATTATCTTTTTTTACTAGAGCTGCACTTCTTCCGGTCTTACTTATAAAAATGGTACTAGCAGCTGCCACACGTGGCGCTCAGCGTTAAGACTGTTAGTTTTATGACTGGTCGGCCTGGTGTCAGTATAATGTGACCGGGTGGGACATTATACTCAATGTCTACCGCATGATGCCCCAGTGCTAGACATAGCTAAAAACTTACACATCGTAGCGATATGACTGAAGAATTGTTAAAGCTACGTTAAAAGTCTAAATCACACACACACACACACGCGCGCGCGCGCGCGCACTTCCGGCCTTAAACGGACTATCCTTGCTTTTACTAGAAAGCAGCTCTCCTTCCAAAACCTGATTTTGAACTAATAGTATGATCTTGTTCTTTGTAGCACCTAACAATATGCAACTATGTTCTTAGCAATGTACAACTATGTTCCTAACAATTTAAAACTATGTTCCTAACCATGTACAACGATGGTCCAACTATCATAATCTTCCCATATCGTATTGTCTGGCTTCATTAAGTCTCGTGAAATCGAAGTGTTGTTGTCTGAAAGTTACATTGTTTGCCACCTGCGGCGTGTGTTTCATTTTCTTATCAAGGCCCGTTTTTCCTAAGTTGCAAATATCCACAGTATAGGGATGATCGTCTTGATTTCAGATTGGGTCTTCTTTGGTCGGATACAAATCGTATTAAAGCTACAATTAACCAGTTATGAACTCTGAAATAATTTAGTTGCTTTTGAAATGCAAACGAAAAGATGAACGAATGGTAAAAGAACAACACATTGAACTTAGAACGATCGTTGAGAGAATGCAAAACAATCTAAGAATAAACGCTGAAAGAATGCCGAACAATCTAAAAAAATTAACTTAGAACGACCGCTGAGGGAATTCAGAACAATCTAACAATAAACGAAGATCGGTATAAGCTAAATGTGGCTTACCGGAAGTAACAAATCCTGAACCATAAAGAATAGACGGTGAAAGACGAACTATGAACGATAATCCACAGAAAGTTTCACTCTGATTAATTCCTTTAAGTGGTTTCTCAAAGATGCTTATAAATGTGTTTTTCAAACGCATTATAAAGGTACGTAAATACAAAAGAATAATGACTTGGCAAGATAAACGGTGAAGGATGAGATAATGAATAATAAAAGATGAGACAGTTATTTGAATCGTTAATAGAATGGAGATGCATCTGAAAAACATTTTGAGGATGCATAAAGCATGTGCTTTCTAGGCTTTTATGGGATAGCTGTATACAGTTACAACAATGTACCGAGGAACGACTTACTTTATTTCAATAATAGTTTGTTTCCCGTTCTAGATCTATGATCGGATTTCTTCGTTTTTGCTTGACTCTAGTGTCCCTTTGTTGAAAATATTATCACATTGATTCATGGGGAGAACTATAAATCATGAAATGTAGCTACCTTAATTTTCGATTATTTGCTTTCAAGAGACTGCATGTTTATACAGCCTTTACATATTTCTGTAGATTACACATACAAAAACATACATTTCAGATGTGTATTAATGTAACTTTCAGTCAATTTGTTACATGGAACAAGTTTGAGTCGATGAGGTGATACTGATTATATTCGATAATAAATATACCTATGGTATAACAAATACAAACTTTATCATAATGATGTCTTGTGTTAGCTGACTGAAAAAAAAAAATTCTTTCGTAGCTGTATCTTCAACCCCAGTGTAGTTATTTCTTATCAATTTT
This sequence comes from Megalonaias nervosa, assembly GCA_016617855.1. Lineage (NCBI taxonomy): Eukaryota > Metazoa > Mollusca > Bivalvia > Unionida > Unionidae > Megalonaias > Megalonaias nervosa. The sequence goes on along the minus strand of JAECUM010064038.1, from coordinate 24,966 downwards.
CAAAACTTTTCAGAACCTAACTGTGTTCTTATCCATATAAAGGGTATTTCAGAAACTATGTAAGTTCTTATCAATATAAAAGGCGTTTCAGAAACTAAATTCGCAGCTCGCTGCCATTAGCAAGAAGGAATATTGTGCAATAGCTATATTGGTAAACCATTTTGTAACAACACACGACAGGTGGTCGCAGATACAGGCGATGCTAAAAATAATGCATTATGCTTCATTTTGAAGCATATAAGGAATTTGGGGGTTGTAACCATGTTTGCAGTGAGAATGCAAAATGTTGGCTTTAAAGTCAATACTAGGGTTGAAAACTGACGGAGACGCATTGGGTATTTAATGTATTACGTCATGTAGCAATGTCATTTCCAGTGTCTCTAATGACAATACCGCGGATGAGAAAGACGAGTGTTTGTTATATCAAGTAGATTTTTATAGGTAAAAGCAATATACATCAGTCTTATTTATATTTGAAAGTTTGTCTATCAAAACCATGCTAGTACTGTGTTAGATTTTATAGGACTTACCGTTTCACACATCACTTTGGCATTGTTGACAATGATGCCACCAGCTTTCAGTTTGCATAGTCGATACAGGAATTCCTAGCATATCAAGGTACAAAATTTAAAAATATAGTTATATTGTCTAAACTTTTCAGCTGTAGAAATCAATTATATAAAAGACTCGCATCGATCAGAAGTTTAAATATATGTCCTTAACCAAAATGATATTGTGGACGAGACTGACATCGCCGACGGAAATGTGATGCGCATGTCATTCCATTTAAGAAGAGTCAATCGGTTCAGTCTGACAAATCTCTTACCGGTTTACGTTACTGTATAACCCTAGACAACTTAACACGTTATTGTGTCAGTCTACACATACAGTTGTCCTGGAAACCAGCTGTAAAGAAAGCACATCTGTCTGGCATGTTGACAAATAACATCGTCACTTTTGAAAGTTGTCATACATCAAGCTCTTATATAATGCCATATTCAGTTTGTATTACCGTAGTTAATGGTATTCAGTTTGTATTACCGTGGTTAATGGTATTTCAAAATTAAAGAGCCGTTTGGCACGATGGCTGTTACGGGAAAGACCTGTTTGGCAAATAGAAGTTGAACAGATCCAGTAAAGTGTTCAACTGCCGCCAACTTTTCATGGTGACATACGTGTACACCGTACATTCTCAGAGGTAAATTCTGGATTATTATGTAAGTGAATATCACTTGTGATGTATGGTTTTCATTCTGGAAATAAAAAACGGTCTTCCCTACATTGACATTTGATCAGAATAGCATTTAACTAACTCGATTATAAAAACACTGATCTCTTAAACACTAATGTATCAGAAATATAGAAATGAATAATAGGAAAACTATTCGACAATACTGTTTCTTCTAAAAATTTATATATTTATCAGCTCCATCAATTATATCCAAAGCAGAAACATTCCCTAAAAATTCAAAAAAGGCTTAAATTACAGTTCTACATTTTAGTGCAGACACATAAGAGATAGATGAATAGATATATGCGAGCATATCAACAAAACGCTAAACGGCGTTCAAAATGAATTCAAAAATGGGTATAAAAGATAAAATTGAAGATCTTAAGATACGTTGATATTACCTGCTTTCTGCTCACTTTATCTCATAATATCCTCATACTTTGATTGATATTACTTGTGCGTGCGGCTCTGAAACGATGCTCTGAAAAACGCAAAATCTCAAACCTACAAAAATTAACACCAAATTATTTCCATAGATATGATTGAATGCAAACAATATGTGTGCACGTAGCCATGTTAAACGCTTAGTTTGTATTTGCTTAGAAGGTAAAAAATCAAGAAGGATGAACCTCTAGTTACATATAAAGAACCTCTAATTACATATAAAGAACCTCTAATTACATATAAAGAACCTCTAATTACATATAAAGAACATCTAATTACATATAAAGAACCTCTAATTACATCTGAAGCATATCTAATAACATATCGGGAATTTCTAATTACATGTGAATAACCTCTACTTACATATGAAGAACATCTAATAACATATTAAGACCCTCCCTCTAATTACATATTAAGAACCCCTCATTGCATATGAAGAACCTCTAATTACCTATGAAGATCATTACAGATCAAAATATATAAGCCAAGCATGACTTCTGGTGCAAGTACTGTGCTATTGAGCAAGCTGCACTGCTTTCTAAGTGAAAGTTCTCTGCCTTGGAACAAAATTATGAATGTATTATGATGCCAGGGGAATATCATATAGTTTAGAAAAAGATGTCAAATAATAAGCAATAATTACAGTTACTGCTGCAAACAAAGCAATGTTGACAGGTATCTGTGATCATAAGCAGCATTTTTGCGATTCATTGTTAACGCAATCTTGTCCATTTAGTTGTTTACTTTTCATAAATTCTTGAAGATAATATGATAGTAGTATAGTGGGGCACCATAGCGTCACGTAGACCATAATGTTAATTTTAGGGGGTTGCACCGTAGCGTCAAGATTTATAGCCTCAAAAATACCCCCTGTGTACCGTAGCGTCAAGATTTATAGCCTCAAAATATCACCCTGGGGCATTCTAGTGTCAATGGAAATTTTGTATAGGGACAAGAGGAATGGAACAGGTGGCATGACATAACGGTACTGGACACTTGCAACAATGTGGCAAGTGGCTGACCTGAATACGCGTAGCTACTCTAGGTAGGGACAAATACAATAGAGAGACAGAGACATATACAATACACATATAACATATAGTCAAGAAAGAATAAATCTTTTTTGAGGCAGTGGAGTGGCCCTGAAAAGGGCCTTGGTTTTTTGCTTCTATCGTCTCCAGTTCTTCCACCAGCTTCTTAATTTTCCAAAGATTCCCTTCTTCGTCTTTTTCTTTTCTTTGTCTGGAATCCAGTCTGGATGTCCCATGTCTCTAAAAAATTTGTCTGTACCTTCATCCAGTTTTGATTTAGTCTTTCAAACTCCTCTTCTCTCTGTCTGTTTTCCTTCTCCTTTCTCTCTTTGGTCCAGGTGTCTTTGATTTTCGTTACCTCTTCTTTCATCACTTTTCTCATTATGTCTTCAGATTTCCTTAATTTCTCTAATCCCCACAGGACAAAAGACCACTCCGTAAAATTTGCTTGCTCTTCTAAAAAGCACCTCACTTGGATGACATTATCAAGTGCGTCCTTCAATGTCCCCACTCTCACATATTTACGATGGATGAAGCCTCTTATTTTTTTCCACCTCCTCTTCTATCATTCCTGCCACCTGATCCCTGGCTACGTTCAGACTAGTGACTTGACTGGTCACAAAGTCTTGGCTGTCTGGATAGCTCCATTACTGTTCTAGCCTTTCCACCATGTAGGCTGCATCCACCATCCAAAAATAACCGTCTCTTAACTCGTTGAACAATTCCATCTTGTGTTGACTAGTCAACGTGGGTAGCCAGACTGACGAGCGTTCCGCGTTATATACGTCAAGCACGGACGTGAACGAAAACATCCCTTACACTCACTTTACATATTATATACTATCCACACCAATGAACGAGAATGCATAAAACATACCATATTTACTATCCTCACCAACGAATGAGAAAGCATAAAACACACCTATTTACTATCCACACCAACGGACAAGAATGCATGAAACATACACACTATACTATCCACACCAACGGACCCGAATGCATAAAACATACACATTATACTATTCACACCAATGGACGCGAATGCATAAAACACACACCTACTTACTATCCACACCAACGAACGAGAATGCATAAAACACACACACATATACTATCCACACCAACGAACGCGAATGCATAAAACACACACATATTTTACTATCACACCAACGAACGAGAATGCATAAAACATACACACTATACTATCCACACCAACGGACGCGAGTGCATAAAACACAAGCACACAAACGAAGGAAGAGAAGAAACACACACACACACACGCACACACAACGGTAAGGGAGTGAGTGTTTATAGTCACACTACTCTACATTCACACAAATTGGCAACTTGAATAGTCTCTCTTTTCTAGAGATTTGGTTAGCCCTGAGAAAGGCTTTTTTCCTGGAACTCCAATTGCACCCGGCTAATGGTGGCACCTGCCAGGTCTGGCCCCACAGACGCAAAGTCGGCTCCAGTCCTGCTCCCAACTGAGGCGTGTGGTTGGGAGCGCAGAGGAAGCTTGACTGGCTTCACTATCCCACTCCTCAGTTTGAGGGATAGTGAACACTTGTTCCCTCCTTCTTCTATTCCATACCCTGGGATGATGTTGCTGAATCTGCGGCCCCGACTCTTGCCGCTGTCTCTCCACCTCCTCCCATGCCTCCTCCTCCCAATTTTCAATTTGAGGGATAGCGGCTCTCGGTCGTTGTGGTACTGGTAGTGGCTGCGGTGTTGGTAGTGGTTGTGTAGGCGTCTTCACCTCAGGTTTGACCTCACAAACAAGTCTTATCATGAGGTGAGGCACGATCCCTCTCTTCTTTTCTTCTTATCCTTCCTTCTTCTTTTTTCTTTGCTCCTCTTCTTTTAACCTGGCTTCCTCCTGTACCGCCTCCATAGCCGACTCATCTAGAAGCCGCCTGCCATGCTCCATCCAGGTGCATCTGGAGTTCCAACAGTTTTTGTAGTCTGCTAATCTTCTTTTAAGTTGACTAGTCAACAATGCTAGCCAGACTGACGAGTGCTATGCTTTATATTCCTGGAGCACGAACGTGAAGGAAAACATCCCTTTCACCAAAACTTACCATAACCAAAAACAAAACATCAAACGCGCGGACCTAAAAGAAGCACTCACGTTGACTTTTTTACTTACATACACAGACATGCACCATTTGACAAGACAGAGAACCAAAAGGTGGATATTGTTACTGACAAAAGAAACGAAGTGCTTATAGACGCACTTCTTTATTTTAAACATACAAAGACTTAAATATGTTTTGGCAATTTGAATTAGTATGTCTTTTCTAGAGTATTGGGGTAGCCCTGAAAAAGACTGTTTTTTGTTGATGGGGAGTGATGCCAATCTTTTTTTACTGTCTAAGATTGTGTCCCCGTCTGGCAGCAGGTTCTCCTATACGATACGGCCTGCTTCTGCGGAAAGAGAAGGAGAACTCTTTGGTGTCCACACGGCAGTCGACAAAACCTCTATCTGGTTCTTGCTGCTGCTGCTGCTGTTGCTGATGTTGTTGCTGCTGTTTTCTCTGCTTCTGAAGTCTGTACTTCTCATCCATTCTTCTTGTTCTTTCTTGATTTCCTCTCTGAAGACCTCTTTTATCTGGTCTTAGGCTATGGATAACATCCTGACATTCTCTATCTCTTCAGGCTTCGGTATCAGGTTTAGCCTGACACGATGTAAACTGACGTAAGCTTAGTTCAGCTTCGCTAGTCTGGAAGGCATGTTCATAGGTTGACGAGTCAACAGTGGATGACCAGACTGGAGACCAGTCCGCTTTATATGGTTCAAACGCGGACGCGATAGAAAACATCCCTAGTCGGTTTTAGTGTCGGAAAGTTATGATAGCGAATGTCATGGTGAGGGATAGAGAGAACGTCAAAGAGCATATATTCACGGTGCTTTTTGAAAACAAACAACAGACACATTTGTTTCAAAAACACAACATTTTTGTTCAATCAACAACTAACCACTAACAAGTAACAATAACATCAAACAAATTATTTTTGACAAGGTTGACAACGTTGTGAAATCATGTGAAATTTCCACTGATGGAAGTCATGAGGCCATTGATGTACACTACGTTTCCTAGCTGAAGACAAAAGATAGCCATAATGGTCACAAAACCATCGATCTACTTTCTCATCTTTTCTAGAAGAGTGACGATCAAAATAAGTCACTAAATATTCTAAAGTATATCCAAGACTGCGTTGATGAAGAAAATACACACAATATTGTCCACACACCATGGAATCTGTGCCTTGTAATTTCACATTATTGAATCGTGTCGTCTGGGCATTTCTTCTCATACAGTCAATGATGTCGTCTTCCAAAGGGGGTAATCCATACGAATCAACCCAGTGAGTTCCTGGAAGATGACTTTCGTCCGTGTTGATGACATAAGCTTGATGGTCTTGAGGTTTGCGATGAAGTAGTTCATCTTTAGCACACACGACAGGATTCCAAGAAGCAGTATACGAACTGTTGTTCAGAAGGTAATAAAGTTCCCAAGTATCCATTTTTTTGTTTTGTTGTTTGTTTGTTTTTTTCACAGGTAATGATAAGTCATCAATTCAATTCTGATTTTTTTATTTTTTTGAAACGATCTGTCAATTAGCCGTTTCTTCTCCTTGTATCCGCACTCTAGGCTAAGAAAGCTTCGTTGTGACAGATCTCTAGAGTAGTCAATGGAGGGCAGGAATGATCAAGCAAGCCTTTATACCACCCATGCAACACTGCTTCTTCTGCGATAAGACTCCAAGCGTCGTCCAGATACTCGTCCAATTTTTCTTCTTGACTCATCATTAGACATTTATCGTGTTGAATTTGACTGGGATGATCGTTTTGACATCCATAACAATCTCTCTTGGTCAATTCCGTAATTTTATCCGCCAGGTGTTTAGCAAAACAGGGCACTAAATGTTGTTCTTGTTCTGGCTATCTGGACTTGACCACTACCTCGTCCTCTTTGTCTTTGACTTGGGTTCCGTTTTCACGCTATCCTCCCATTCCATTTCCAAAGATTCTCTATCGTTCAATGAGGAGTAGGAGTCTTCCATTGTTTCTAATAGTCTAGAATGACTTCTCTCAAACTGTTGATTTCGATGGTATTATCGAATTCAGCATACAAGATGACGCTGACCGTCTCGGTGAGAGCTTCTGCAAACTGAAGTTCCACACGAAGTTGACCGGATTTTATAGGGTGGAAATGTCCCTTGTCGTTGCCTTGGTCTGGAGTGAAATCAAAGGCCCACGAAGTGTAACTACATAATCATCGTACGAAGTGCCGTGATTGGTGTTTGTTCCTAGTTGCCCCATAGCTTCTTACAGGGATAAGTACGATCTCAAGTAATTTTTCTGGGCAAAGTTAGGTTCGAAGGGTCTGGTACACAAGGTCTAGCCATCGCTACTGACTTCGACCTTGGACACTTTGTAGTGTTTAAACTGGAAAGGAGTTTGATTGTGGGCTCCGTTGAGGGCTGCATTACTGACGATACCAACGATTAAACGTTTGGGTAACTGTCTTTGAACAGATGATCTTCGATCTTGGATCGGAGTGCAGCAGCAATGGTGAACGTTTTCACTTCTACGCGTCGTATCGGGTACTTGGCGGTCGATCTGCTCAATGTGTGACTGATGTCGTTTCCCGCTTTAGGTAACACTTCTACGCGGCGCACGTAAAGTCTGGCTTCTTGGATGATGGTTTTGTATTGGTTTTGTAATCGTTGGCATGAGCCATCAAATGGAAAGCGACACTGCTGTGATTGAGTCTCAGGCGAATATCCACTCAGTTCAGCAAATAATTTTCTTGCAACCATATGTCCAAATGCAAATGATCCATCAGTTCTAACTTACGACATTGCAGGATTTTATTTCGATGGTCGTTAAAGCCCACATTGTGAGGATCGTCATCGGCTGTCAGGGCTGTGTCGTTAAACTTGTTCTCACCTGCTGTGTCAGGTTTCCAAACTACGCAAGCCTCCAGATGAGTGTTCTTGGCCTCTTTTCCGTACGTCAAGAGATTTTCTAGGTACGCTCGGTAAGGGTAAGTATCCATGCTACTGCTGACCAATTTGTTATTCAAGTACAAATCCACTTCGCTGAACAAGGAATGCATGAAACTGTTGACGGGAGGTACTCTAGCATCGTCTCCCGTATTGGTATTGTCTGTTTTGATCACTTTCAGTTTCAGATGCAAGTAACTGCTATTCAGATCCATGTAACCTTCGGGCTGTCCTTTGATTTCAAACTCGATGGGAGCTGAATCCGTCAAAGAGGAGACGGGATGAAATTCGATCCATTGGGATTCTTGCATTGTCATCATGGTGGGTGGCATGGCAGACAGATCCAGTTCCGACATGGAACAAGCGCAAGACTCTCGGTGCATCATTTTCTCTGATTTAATAATCAAAAATATCTAACTCTCCGACAGTTTTTCTTTTCTTAGTCTTTCTAGCTCTAGGGGTGTGAAATCCTCTGACGGGGTGTTTTCGTCGTCTTTTTCTGCCTTGTCCTTACTGTGGCGTCAGGGAAGCATGAATGTCTGACTCGGCATTGCCCAGAGCATTTATAGGAGTTTCTCGCCGGCCCAAAATGTCTTTAGCAAGACATTTTTGCCTGCCTTCAAGAAAGCTTATTTGGGGTTTTGTTTCTCAATGATGACATTTTGGATAAATTATTTGCCGTGCGTCAACGCGGCATCTTTCAAGGCGTGCAATCCCCGTGTCACCATCGGTTTCAAAATGGGAGCCACTGTACGAAAGGCTGATTTAAGCATATCTCCTAAACCGTGTCCTCTTTGTCGAGCGACTCCTCGGTACACAGGATACATGTCTGACAAAAGGTTAGAGTAATCGTTTTCGAAAATGGAGTTTCACTGTGACTTTCCCTTTGGTGAATGAAGTATTTTGTCCCAGATCTCCTTTTGTGGTAATGTTGACAGCGTCGAAATACGACTTACTGACGGGCAAATAATGAGGATGTACAAATTCGCGGTGAACGTGATAGGTGTTTCCACCTTCCTCGTCAGCAGCCGTGGCAGAATCCACTTTAAAAGGAATGACACGCAGTAACGGTATGGAGGTGTGTCCTACCACGTTGTACTCCGCCTCATCGGAGTACACAAAAATCAAATTCAGTGATTGGTTCATTTCTACAGGGAATCTAAAATATTTCGCAAAATCCGAGTTACCGGTCACGGCTGGTATTTCGTTTGCAATCTTGATCAACTTAGCTTCTCCAACAAAAATGTCATACAATTCAGGGCAAAATGTAATGGCCAATACTTTGTCCTCTGAAAATTTCATGAGTAGGCGACGAGGTATTTTGTGGTAATCGATCGTGACACTTTTTCTGGTTTTCTACAAGACTTTACCAAACTCTTGACTGAATGTCAGCAATAGTGTTCACCAAATGTTGACCACTAAAATAAATAACCTGAGGGAATTTTCAACCGATAAGTGGTTCGTTTAGTTTTGGGGTCTTGTGATTTCATAGAGTCAGCTACACTGTTGCGTTCATCCAAGGCTTGTTGCACTTGTTCATCATGAACTTCCACCGCAGAAGTGTTTTGATTAGGAAGTATATTTAGGATTTGTGTAGGGTGAATCATTTCCACTAAAGCCACTTCCCAATGGGCTTCGTGATCCAATTGGATGGCCTGAGGTAATCTGGCCGTGTAACAGCACAAAGTGTTATTGGGAAACACCTCCATGGAACTATCACTGGGTAACGTTAAATAAAATTGGTTGTTCGAAATTCCAGAGTGCCAGTGTCCGAGGGGTTACTGGAAGTCAGAGGAGTCTCTAAAAGAGGATGGTTAGGGTGACTGTTGGATGGGGGACTAACGTTGGACGCAAGGCTCCCGTTGTTGTTTCCGTTAGAGTCATATTTCAGAGACGGATTGGGAAGACGGTAACCGATGCAACTGCTAAGTAAAATGGTCCACAATTGTTTGTCTCCTTGTTGCAAACTCAAATTAGCAATGACAGCACTGATGACACAATACACAACAAAGATTTGGCAGAAAAAGACGATTTTCGTTTTACGCACACGTTCTCCACACCACACCCACAAGGGTTGCTTTTGTAGATCTTGCAGAGAGGAACTGGGGGAAGGAGTTGTCACTGTAGTAGCTGAGGCTGTGTTGAACGGCATGATGATCACTTCGTTTTATAGTCAATGAGTTGCGAAGCGTCGATCCAAGAGTCAAAACTGGGAAGATATCCTTTCCAACGCACTTTAACTTCTTTGACACGTCGTTTTCCCACTTTACGAGTTCTTCGTTCGAGAATGCTTTCGATCTCGTACACGTCGTATTCTTTTTTGGTCACACGTTGTAACTCGGGCAAGTAAAACGTTCCTTTTAACACTTCCTCGTTCATATCTTCCAATTTATAGACGGGAGGATGGCGGCCACGCACACATTCGGTGACACGAAACAATTCTGTGGTCCAGTTGGGTAAGTAACCTTTGTCGAAAGTGCGTTTGGTTTTGCCAATGCTCACCCAATCTCCTGATGCCAACACTCCACCTTTATTGGGGACAGTCACTGTCGGGGGCGTACCAAACAGGCGCTCGAAGATGGTCACTTCGTTGTCGGGAGTCACTTCTTGGGGGGGCACGTCCGATGCTCCGACGGTAAGATTGGTTGTACGAATGGACGAGTTGTGACAAGACGTCGATGTACCTGAGAGTGTGTTGATTCGTAAAATATTTTCACATACGTTCTTTCAAGGCACGTTGAAAACGTTCCACGATGCTGCCTTTGGCTTCGGGATTCTCGGTGGTAAAAAAAATGTATGTCACGTTTCTTCAATTCTTTTTGGTAAGCTTGGTTCAGAAATTCGGTGCCTTTGTCAGTTTGCCATCGAAGTGGGTGACGCCCACTTTGTTTCAACACCAGTTTGAGGTCTCGCACTAACTCACTGCTCGATTTGGAAGTCAATGGCACGACCCAAGAAAAATTTGGAAAAGACGTCGATGACACAAAACAAATATTTGTAGCCACGATTGTAGGTGGCCAAATGAGAGACATCGGCTAAATCAGCTTGCCATTGATGATCGATGCCTTCCAATCGGGTGCGAAAATTTTCGTCGAATTGGTTTGTCGTAGGTGGAGTGGACATCATCTTTTTAACCCAAGCTTTACGTTCTTCTCGTTGCGGTGTAGAGAAAGGGGTCAACAAGGACACTGCAATCTTACTAGGGATGGGAGCTGCTGATGGTGTCTGAAAGACTTCTCTTGCCTCTTCTTCCTCAGGCAACAGTGGGGCTGCATCTGTTTTGACCACTGGGAGTGGTAGTGGTTGTGGTGGTGGTGGTGGTGGTGAACTTTTCATCAGGGCCTTAAAATCTTTCAGAGTGGGTAGAGCCGTTTCGTCTAAAGTTTTCTGGTGAAAGAATTGCAGTCGTTGCAACAATTGACCTTACCGTTGAGATTGTTCCGTTTTTCACAAATCGCTGAGATCCATCAAGGATTGCAATTCATGTTGTAACTGAGACATCTCGGTCAAATGAGGATTGGGAGGTAAATGCGGGGTTCGTTGTTCTTGCCAACGATGGTATTCCATCCATCGTTTGTAAGGCACTAAAGCTAGTTTTCGTCCTTCCATTGGATTTCAAGGATCACGTCTGAGATCTTTTGACTCCAGAGGTCCCTTTTATCTTCTTGGATCTTTTTATCTTCATCCTCCCAGGATGTTTCCCAATAGTCCTTTCAGCAAGGGTCCTCCTATTGTTCCCATTACTCCTTTCAGTAAGGGTCCTCCTATTGTACCCATGACTCCTTTCAGTAACATGGGTAAAAAGGGTAAAATTCCTCCGCGTTGCACCAACATCTTTTCCTTTTGACGAATAGGTATTTTCTTTTGGATCATTTGACGAAGAACGTGTCGATGTTTGCCTAAGCATTCTTTCTGGTGTTTAGACAAAGGTATTGTGCCTTTCAAGACATTCAGACAACATTCGCACACGGTATCAATAACATCTTTGGAGGCCGTTTGAATGAGTTTTTTCGCATGGGTGGAGGAGCTTTGGACAGGACGGACAACATGTCCCAATGTTTGGCTAAACGAGGTGGCAGTCCTTTCCTTTTCTTTCCTTTGGGGGCAGAAGAGGAATGTCTTTTTTGGGGTGACATCTTTGTCGGTTGGTTCGTTGGTTCCGTGGCACACAGCAAAAAATACACTAACGTCGATGAATTGTCACACGGTCTTTTATCCTTTTTTTGGAGACTATTGCTTCGTCGTAAAGGTGACGATGTGTTTTCCAAAATCGCCAAAGAATCCTCCTCTTTGGTGGCTCCTCTTTTTCTTTGGACGAGTGAGTCTTTTCTGGGGGTGACGTCTATGTTTGACTAAGGGTTTTTTCGGATGACGAAACTGTCTTTTTCTTTTTCCTTTCTGGACAGAAGAACGACAATGAGGAGACATCTCTTGGTGCACAACATTCACTGAAGTCCATGACTCGACATGCATCCTTTTATCTTTTTGGTTTCTTTAGGAACGTGTTCTCTAACTTTGTGGCGAAATTATCTACTAACTTATCCATATCAGAGTAAAATCCTCCCCTTTGGTGGCTTCTCCTTTTTTCTTTGGACGAGTATGTCTTTTCAGAGGGCGACGTCGATGTTTGGCTAAGCGCTTTTTATGATGACGTGACTGTCTTTTTCCTTTTCCTTTTCCTTTATGGACCGAAGAAGGAACACGATGGTAACGGTGTGTACTTCTTGGAGGGGACATCTTTGGGCGTTTAGCAGCACAAAATTACTAATCCGTATTGTTTGCCTCAGGTCTTTTTATACTGGAATGCGTCGCCACTGATTGTCTTTACGTCGTATCAACTTGATGACAGGCAACACACGTCGTGGAGGAGTTCGCAACGGACTAAATCGGGACAGTTCTTGCTTGGACAAATCCAGTAAACTCTGTAACACACCCGTTCTCTCTTGGACTTTGATTTTGGGGGCAGGTACTTTGTGAGCAGCGGCCACTGCCGCTAAAGAGGAAGAGGGTGTCACCGCTGGAGGAGAAGTTTTTGGAGACACTCTCTTGCGAGTAGAAGCTGTTTTCTGTGGATTTTTCTTTTTCTTTTTCTGAGGCTGTGACCTGGTCTTGACACCGTTGCTCTTTTTCTTTTTCTTCTGGGTACGTTTGGGCGTGGCTTTTTTCTTGGGGACGACTTTGGGAACATTAGGATCCCATTTTAAGAGGGAACGAATGATGACACCTCCTAGAGAACCGCTACCTCCAAGTTTCAAAATGATTTGCTTTTTGGTTTGAGTGTCGATGCGAGGATCGGCTAGTTGCGTCAAGGCAACTTTGTTTCTCTCAAAAAAACGTTTGGTTTGATGTGGAATCTGAATGATGCCTTGCAGTAATTGACGTGCTGTCACCGTAAACCATTGTAAGACTTCTTTGAGACTAGCTTCTAAGACACGAGCACGTATTTGCGGATTTTTTCGAGAATGATATCGTACAAGGCACGAATCAACTTAATGGGAAGATGAGACTGAAAGGACGTCATGTTGACTATGTGTGAGACAGAGCCAAAGTGACCGAGGTTTTTATAGACTTTTTTTGGTGATTCTGATTAAGTCGACGAAGGGGACGTGTACACGACAGGCCCTCCGTCTTGGCACCAGTGGTGAAACAGATGGGTACGAAATCGCAAATAATCGAGAGTGGTGGGTTTTAAATCCACGAGTAAATAAGCGTGTGGGGTTTGAGTGGCATCGATGTACGCATGAGTCAGCCAAGGCGTTCCTAACTGTTTGGCTAAGACTTGTACTTGCGATTTATCTCTAGGACTTTAAAACAACACCACCTAATGAGCATTGAGACTGATGGTACGATGGGCTTTACTTTGTTGAAACAAATTTTGGGTGATGTAAATGATACTGGCATTAGGATGATGCCATTTGCGCGTAAACCAGAGTTTAATTTCTTCTTCGTCTTCTCCTAACATGTCGTCAAAAATAACCAAATGAGTTTGACTCGGGTCAGACACGATCCCGTCGTCCTCGCCAGGAATGCCTTCCACAAAGACGATGGAATCGCCTTGACTTTCTCGCAGAAGGTTGAACGCCGATTGACACTCTTTGTAACACCACACGATTCGTTGAGGTGGGCGATCGATCAAATGACGTTTATGTTCGATCAAACGTTTGACAAATCCGGTTTTGCCGGAACCGCTAGTTCCAGCAATGAGCATGTTAAAGGGATGGCGAAGATACAAGGCCTCCCAACTAGTCCGATTTACGTGTTCGTCGATGACTTTGACAGTGGAGGAAGAGGGAGTAGAGACAGTAGAGGTAGCCATAGTAGTGTAAGAAATGTTACTTTTGACAGGAAGACAGACAAGACAAGAGTTTTTATACTTTTTCAGGACACGTTTATTGTCATCTTTATTGGTGAACAACACGAAAGACAAAAATACATAAAAGCCAAATGGTAAAGTGCATGAATAAAAGACACATCAAAACGATCATAGTGGAATATAAACAAGTCTCTGTACAACATTTGTGGTGATCAAGAGGTGAAATTGTAGGGGTAGTGTGTAATGTTCTGAGAGTCTCTACACTCCTTGGCACAGTCACACAAGAGTCCTCCCGGAATGGCCTTTCGGGGATGTCGATAATGGTCCTGTCCTGAGGAGAGTGGTTTTCCTCGGTCACTACTTCTACTTCTTCTGGCACTGTCACTAACACTGGTTTAAAAGTTACTTTTTTCACTGAACGTTTTAATTATTTAGGATTACAAATCTTTGGCATAGTGTTCCACTTCTTTTGTCCAGGCCTCAAAACCCCAACTTTTCCAGTCACGTACATCTTTCCAGTGAGGGTGTAAGTCACAAGCTACACATACGTCGTCGTACACATCTTCAGTGCCTAAAAGTTGCCGAAACTTGTTTTCCCGTAGAGGTTGAGAAGTATAAAGATGAAAGCGCAAAGCTTTGAGCAGAATGAGTCTCTCGTATACATTTAAAGGGGCCGCTTTCATGCTTTTTGGAGTGGTATGTACTGCTCGTAAAGAGTCCACAAGGAATCGGCTGGTAAACGAAATCCCAGAAAGCAAGTCACTAAGACACACACTACACGACGACCCCAATTCAATGGACACAGTTCTCGTAATATACGATCGTAATCCTCTACCGTTAAAATAGTGTCATTGATTTCCTTCCACGGAATCTGTTGTATCACGAATGATAAAGGTCGTGGCATGGTAGTTCGTTTTTATACCCTCTTTGGTGTAGGGTAATAAGTGTACTTTTTGAACAGCCTCGATTTTATTTTAGTTCCGTACCAAAAACATTTAGTCACTAACTCACACACCACACGGCGCACAGAAGTTTCCTCTTGAACTAGAAAGAATTGTTCTTGTAAAGATTTGTTGTAATCCTCTAACTCATCCGTTGGAAGTCGGTGTATTAGGTTCACCTTGTAAGTTGAATGAGTGGCATCCAAACATTTATGAATTTCACGCGATTCATCAATGTCTGACCACTGGAAAGCTTTCATCAGAATCAGTCCTCTTATAGCATTCAGGTACCAATGGTTCAAACATCGGTGACGTAACGGATGCAATGGTTCTTTGCGTTTCACTTGTATTTTGACGAACTCGCGGTAAATGCGTTCTCTCAACTCCTCAGGCAAACCACGAATGTTCTCTTGTAAAGTATCCATGACCATGTCAGTCAAGCACTTCTCCTAGAGCGAAAGTAACAGACAAAGTGAGTAATTTCTGACCACTGCCATTCCAGGAATCGGTCCAGAATGTCAATAAAATCTTCAAATGTAAATGGTTTAAAGCGGAATATTAGTAAGAACGCACCCTTGATCCAGAGAAATCTGACTTGTTTGTTGACTTTGTCAATTTCCTCTTGTGAATTTCTCGACACAAAAGTTCTACAGTCACAAATTGAGATTTGGCACTGGCAAGTCCCAACCAAATGTCCTTGTAGATCTCTTGCAATTCGTTTGGTAATGTTTGAAGATTATTTTTCCAATGGGGTTTAAATACTTGTCTATGGGTTGTCCAACGTTTGACTCCTAGCCATGTAGCTGGTTTCTTACACGACATCGTATGCCCACTTCAATGACGAGGTCCCACTAAAGGATGGTAGTGAAAATCTGGAGACCATCGAGCATGTTCCAGGTAAGCGCAATCTTTCTTCTCCCACTCGTGAAGTGACACACCGCAACTGAAGCACTTGACTTTATCCCCTTCGTCCATGTAGATAAATCCGGCGCTAGCTAATTTTTCGGGGGTAGGTCCTCCCAGATATTTTGGCCATTTTCCTCGGAAGGTTTGGATCCGACTTTCGTAGTCGCAGTATTCAGGCAAACGCACAAGGAACGAATATTCGTCTTTCACAGGTTCATTTCGATGAGGGTACGGTGAAGTATGTAGGAGTGTGCTCAGTTTTACGTAACATCCGTAGGGTAGTAGCCGAATGGTTTCATAAGGATGACATCCACTATGAAAACCAGCAAAGTAAAAAGGTGTACGATAACGAGTGGCATCACTTTCGCATCCATCAGGTTTGACACGCACAGCAGCATTTTCCATGGTAGGTATGGTAGTAATAGTTATAGCAAAGTTCCGATGATGATGTGGTACTGAATCGCTAAGGTCATAGCGTACGTCATCCCTGCCATCGCAAGGCACAGCATCGCACTCGAGTTTGCTCTTGCTTGATACTTGATGTTTGAAAGGATTCATCTTTCTCGCTTGGCAATGGTAGTCACAATGAACTATCGGTCTTGAACGTTGTCCTTTTTTATAGGCTGACCAATATCGGCGTGACCGTACGGTAAAGTGAAGTGACTGGGAAGCAGTACTCGCTTCTGGTACACGATTTGATAGACTTTTTACAAGGGTCGAATAACGATTTGGTGTGTGGGTAAACGTACAATATTGTACGGTTCGTGGGTGGTCATTTTAAAATTTCCATCCTGTCCAGACTGCAAGGCTTCTTTCAAGACGCTAAAGTTCACCAGTCGACTGGTGCGATAATTGAGAGTCAATCCTTTCACTTCACACTCTGTGTGTACTTCTCCTTGTGGGTCTCGGTATTCGTAGCCGTAATTTTTGGGACCGCCACTTGCAAAACTTAGAATCTTGTTGTCGGGATGCTCGTCCGTCCAGGCTCCTAAACGGTCTCCTTCGATGACAGGGCGAGGTTGACCCAGGCGATCGATGTAAATGCAACTGTCTGTGTCAAAATACAGCACACAATGTCCTAACAGTTCTAAAGCTTCGTACAGTTTTAAACGAGCATGGGCTGTCACGTAAGCCGCAATGGTGACATTTCCAAATTCGTCGGCTTCTACAAAGTCCAGTTCTTCTTCGTAATTGACTAAGATCAAGTCCTCACGAAGGACGTCCACGTGCTTCATGTATTTGGTTTTGTTGTGAATCATCTGGAAGTAGCGAGAAGGTTCACTCAGATACTCCGTTTTATGTAAACACGGGCGTTGTGCCATTTTGCCCCACAAGTAATATAACATCACTTTGGCAAACGATCGCCTTCCTTCGTTTTTCTCGATGTGATCTAAAGGGATGCCTTCCTGCTCCCAGTTATTCTCTTTGAATTTCTTTTGGTCTTCGGGAGTGTCGCACTAGAAAGGACAGCCACTAGCTTCTTGTTTCAGTTTCAAAAAGGCATTCACGTAGTCTGCGAAAATGCCTTTCTGAGTCTCGTCGCCCTTGTAGTATATTTCTGTCTTGGGAAAGTGGTAAATTTCGTACACTTCTAACAGTTGGTATCCCAAGTTCAGAGCTTTGAACAATTCCACGCTGACCCACGTTCCTGTCAAGGCGCGTTCTTCCTGAGTGTGCTGACAAGGTTAGTCCTGGTTGCACGTTTCGGCGCAAGTACGGCACAAGGGAAACATCAGTTTTCCTTGGCAATGATGAGGTAAAACGGGATGGTACAAGTAAGTGGGAGGCAAAACTTTACATTTGATCAATCCTTCGCATTTGCGAATGATGTCCAGGTCGATGTGTTCCGTCAGCAATTGCGGGTGCCCTGCGGAAAAGTGACAATATTTGCACACGTACGGATAGAGAACACACGTCCAAGTATTTGATTTCCTCTCCTTTCTCTTCGTCGGATTGCTAGAGCAAACAGGTGGCATTCGTCCGTCCTCCGTGCAAACTGTCCCTTGGGTTCAGTGGGTCCACCAGCTTTTAACTTCCTACGATGCGCTTAAACTCGGGATCGGTTTTCAAACGGTGATCGTACTCGTGTTCCCACATTTCTACCACTCGCTATCCTTGCTCTTTTAACTTCAAGCGTCGCTGACAAGTGGTCTGGTACAAGCCTTTCAGGGTAGCAGATGGGGCATCCGTGAAATAAGCAGCCGTTAAACTCGTTCACGATTTGGGGGTTTTCTTCTAAGTCCCAGCCATCCACTGAATACCTTCCGATGGTCTTTTCGCCTCCTCCGTTGGGAGCATGTTGGATCCATTTGTCTTCCTTGTTGCACAAGTAATGTAACCAGCGTAGGGCTTTGACCGAGTATTGACGTTTGACAAAATTGGTCTTTTGAGGACTGATGACAGCCAGGGTGTTTTCGGGCATGAATCTTTGACGGTACATTAAGTAACACGCTTTGGCAATAGTGCAGGCGTCTTTCAAAGGATCGATCCCTCCGTACTCTATGAATAATTCTCGAAATTTTCCACAGCAACGCCGTAAAATGTCCACGTCGGAACGACAATACTTTAATATTTCTTCCTGAAAGTCAAAGGGGTTCGAGGCGTGTGTCTGGTACCAAGCTTAGAAAGCTTCTCGTTGTTCGGTGCGCATGTTGTCGGGGTCGTAGTAGTGAGCCTCGGGCAAATGGGGTAGAACGGTGTGTTGATTGACTTCGGTATTGAAAAAGTGTGGAAAATAGCCTTTGGTCATCTCTGTCATTCCAAATGTTTTAGGCATGCGACTCAAAGGCATGGCCAAGTATGTCAAAGGCATGTCGCTTCCTTCTTACCTCTTCTTCTCGCTGTTGCTGTTCAAGGAGAAATGCTTGCTAGGCCTCTTTCTGCTGCTGTAAAAATTTCTCCAATTCTTTTTCTATCTTTATTTAAAATCCTCGACGTGTGGTAAAGAAGGAGAAGGTAGCGAAGGTATTGGTACTGGAACAAATTCTTGCGAAGAGAGAAAATCTACTAAACCCCAATTGAAATCGGTCTCTTCTGGAAGTAGCGCTGTGTTAACTTTGGTAGCCACTGCTATGCCATCGCTTCTCGTCTCCACAGCTAGAGCACCCCAATTCATTGTCTTCTTAGCTTCCGTCATGTTTCACAAAACAATGTTGCATCGATTCACTGCGCACAGACGCTAGCGCACCTATATAGGGAATGTGTCGTCACAGGTACTCTCTTCGTTTTGGAAGACAGACTCCTCGAAGTGACTGAATTTTGTATGGCGTGTTGGGATTGGTGAACAATTTCAATCCGTTTCGATAGGGCTTCCACTATAAATAAACGCGGTTCACTTCATTCCCTTCACCTGTTCCTCGTCACAAAGATGTGGACCAACGTTGAATCGTCTCCTCTGGTATCGTCGATGCTGTTCCGTACGGACTTACCCATGTATGTGAGATCATCATGGAGAATCGTTATGGTCACCGAGACATATAGAATCTATGTTGGGGTTTGGACCGAAACAAGGAAATCCCTGTCAATGGGTTACATTATTTGTCTCCCCACGAGGCTTGCCGAGTGGGGAGACATATAATGTAACCCCGCGACTGGGATTTCCTTGTCTCGGTCCAAACCCCAACGTAGATTATTTTTCTCACCCAATACTATCCTTTAAAGTAAGAAAGAACTCCTCCCTTGTGCAATATAGTTCATGCGCCAATGTTTACATGCGGTGCATTAATACAAATATGTTAATGAGGACTGTGGCGTGACGTGTCATCCGAAGTACAAAGTTTTTCTGCGTGAGTCAAAACAAAATAACAACATTAAACGTTGCATAGTTTTTAGGTATTATCACATTTAATATATGGATGTTATATGATATTAACAATAAACAGTTAATATTTATTACAAGAAAATGTTTCATTTTCATTAGTTCCAATTTAGAAAATTATATTGTACATAATGAAACTGTACTCATCCACGGCTCTGTTGTAGTGTAAATACATGTAGCATGAATGTCCGTGCTTGGGCTATTCACGGGTAAGTAGAGATCCGTGTCACTATCATATATAACTCTCCTTTTCGTTAGAGGAGGTGAAACTGTTTGTGACATACTTGTGTTGTAATTAATATTACTTGTAAAAGTACCTCCGTGTATAAAAGACCCTCCAAATACAGACCCCAGCGGATAACCATGTGCTAAACTTTCAAATTCACTGATTCTTTGAAAATTTACTTTTCTGTCTTGGAAATATGGCAAGTGGTACAGTGAAATTTGCTTATGGATTAATGTGTTGACGGATAAATGATTCCTTCTGGCTGGTAAGTGCATTTTTTGTCATTAAATATTTTAGGTATATTTTTTATTCAACTGGGGTGCAATGGAGAAGCTTAAAAAATAGAATAAAGCATGTTTGACACAACACATTTCTGGCTGTTACTAAGTTTTCTGTAGTTGTTAAGAGTGTTGGAAGACTGTGAAGTGTATAGGTCTATAGGCTATGTGCATAGATCAGTGTTATCTGTTATAGTTCATTTCACACAGCATTGAGAATTTTATCCTATCTGTAGCACAGTCAATTTTCATGTCAGCGTCATTAAATGTAGCTAACAGTATATAATTTGTTTCAGACGAAGTATTTAAAACTAGTTAGGTAGCTTTAGCTACATTTAATGACGCTGACCTGAAAATGTACTGAGTCAGGCTTGCAGATAGGATAAAACTGACTATGCTGTGTAGAACGAACTATCGTAATACCAAAAAGCTCAACAGCGTGTGCATATATGTGTCTGTCTCTCTCGAAATGTTTTGTATGGTGTTTTCTAAAAAATGGAGAGTCCTTAAGTTACTATATGTTGTTTTGTTATATATTTGTTTGTTGTTGTTGTTTGATTTTAGAACAACTACGTCAGGCATAGCAGAAGACAACAAAGGTTTATTTTTTAAAGTAGTCCCTAACGCGTGGACACCTAGACTGATATGACTGGTATGAGATGACGGGACTGAGACAAGAAAAGTAAGGTTAGCAAAATAGCTAGATTCCTCTGTCGCATGGGTGAGAAAAGCGTTTGGAAAAGAAGGACCTATGTGGAAAGACAAGGCTGTCTGAAGCGAGTTCTGATTTATGGACCAGAGGTTAGACGAAGTTTGAGAAAGAGAAGAAGACCTATGCGATGCCCTCTATGTTAACGGAATGGTGTTAACATAACAAACAACAGCCCTTTTCAGGGCCACTCCACTGCCTCGAAAAGATTTATTCTTTCTTGCCTATATGTTATATGTGTGTTGTATATGTCTCTGTCTCTCTATTGTATTTGTCCCTACCTAGAGTAGCTACACGTATTCAGGTCAGCCACTTGCATCATTGTTGCAAGTGTCTAGTACCGTAACGTCATGCTACCTGTTCCATTCCTCTTGTTCCTATACAAAATTCCCATTGCCGCTATAGTGCCCCAGGGTGATATTTTGAGGCTATAAATCTTGACGCTACGGTACACAGGGGGGCTATTTTTTAGGCTATAAATCTTGACGCTACGGTACAGCCCCCTAAAATTAACATTACGGTCTACGTGACGCTATGGTGCCCCACTATACTACTTATGATGCATGAAGACAAATCTTTAATATAATTGAGTTATAAGTACATTCTCAAGGTCACAAATCTGTCTGTATGCACACATATTCAGATAGATAGATAGATAGATGACGCAAAGACAAAACCGTTTCTCAGTTTTTGGAGATAAACAAGCTCTTTGTCATGTGAAGAAATGATTTACATTCACAAAGTAAACATTAAAACAAATAATACACTACGGTGCATTTACAACGTTTCCCTAAGTATTTAGCTAATCCAGTCTTTCGCTAGGAATAGAAACCTAAATCAACAATAATGAATAGGACATCATACAATAAAAAGTGAAATTAAGAAAACAAAATGTGTATATGTCTCTGTAATAGTAGACCAAGTGTATATAAAGAAATAAACATGGGGTAATTAGCTTAAATGAATGTTATATATACGAAGACACAAAATGATTTGACCTCATCATTTGAAACACTGTTAAGTACAGTATATAATGTACACACACACACACACACACACACACACACACACACACACACACACACACACACATACATACAGCTAAATTAAAGATCGATAATCATTGCATGTACCCACATTTTTATATTTACTATATGCATGCTTATAAATTTTCATACGGCTATTCATAAATTTTAAATAACAATATATACTATGATAAACTAATTTATGAGTGTAGTAAGGGCTTTCACTGAATGTTCTGGAGATATGAGTGCAGTAAGGTCTTTCACTGGTTATGTTAGTTATTATTTTATGTGCAAAAGATTTTAAATAAGAAGGTCTTACAGTCATAAGTTTCTTCGTCGAGCATATTGTTGAACTAAATGTTACGAAAGTAATTAGCATTATGTCCATCTTGCTTTATGAATGCTTATGAATGCAATAGATCCTAATGAGTTAGTTCACCATATTTATGACACAAAATGCCTTTGATATTTGTGGAATGCTACATAGACACGAAAAGCTCTTGATATTTAAGGAATGCTATGTAAAAACGAACAGCCCTTGATATGTAAGGAATGCTATGAAGACACGAAAAACCCTTAAATCTCTAATGAAATCTATATAGACAAGAAAATTCCTTGATATCTAAAGAATGCTATATAGACACAAAAAGCCATTGATATTTAAGAAATTTTATATAGATGGTTAGTAAATTTATAATCTGTTTATTTTCCCTTTATAGACCATAACATTCAATTTCTTATTTGTCTTTTTTAAATTTTAGTCGATTGTGAGCTATTAGATTATCATAGGACGAACTCGTGAATATCCTTTTCTGTTCAGAATATTTATTTTAAATGTTTCCCTAATGCTGCAGCAGTTAAGAAAACAATCACTTTGGAGCGGTATCGGGTGACCGAGTGCTCTAATGCGTTCGCCATTACCAACCACTGTCATTTCGCCTCCGTACGCGAGGGTTCGAGTCTAGGGCTCGGCCATTGTGACTATGTGAGAAAGCTGTCAGTAGCTTCCCGTGAGTCGGTGGTTCTTCCCGAGGTTTTCCCGGATTCTTCTTGCACCAGTTATATTGACCGCCATGTAGGCTATCTTCTGCTGAGAAGGGGAATTATTTTCCAACAACAACCACAACACCTGTGTGTGTGTGTGTGTGTGTGTTTGTGCCGTTCGACCCATATTTACTGAGATATTAAATAATTTTAGATGATCACGTCGAAGAAAAGACCTAAACAATTTAAAAGTTATCGGCCGGATTGTTCTTGAATCTTCTCGAATACGGCATTGATTATCGTAATATGAAATATTTCACTCGGGATTCCCTGCTTAATAAGTTTGCATACATTAAAGTTAAAATCAAAATAATGACTGAAAACGAGAACCTGTTTCAAAAGATAAATATCTGTTTTCTACATTGCAATCTTTACATAATCCCAAAGTACCGGCACGCATAGAGAGTACTGCAGTAGCAACATTGAAACGCTTTTTGAAGGTCCAAGTACAATGCATTAACATATTTTCATACATTTTACAAACATAAAGATACTTGCATAAACTGTGCAATTAACTGACCAGAGACATAAATGTGTGTTCAGATCATGTATTCTTAGACAATATGTCCGGTACCAAGAACAATTATAGTACGACAGGGATGTTTTAGTGAGGCAGACAAGGAGGTGTAAATAACTATAATTTTACTTCCAGGTGTTGTTTAGTAAAATATATTGAACAAAATACAGTGATAATGCATGCCATTAGTTAAGCAAATGAAATGCTAGCTGTATGCAGTATAACCCGAGTCACTATTCTATGTTGACTTGAACTCTTTGATGGTTATGAACGTTGGGCATAATAGTGATGTGGACTCATAAATGTACGATTGTGTAGCGGCGATCTTCATGGCCATGTCGTTCCCTTCCTTTCCCTTTCAATTAAAGGTATAGAGTCAAAAGATCGCAAAATGTATCCCTAATTTATACCAGACGTAAAATGTGAGACCTCACCGCTAACTTTTCATGATATAACTATATAACTGTATCAGTAGTAATTTTCATGGGCACCGAATAACAATATGTCTAAGTACACTAGTACCTTTCATGGACACTGAATAACAATGTGTCTAAGTATATTAGTGCCTTGCATGAGCACTGAATAATAATATGTCTAAGTATAACAGTACCGTTCATTGGGCACTGAATAACACACAGAGCAACACATGTTTCAGTCGAAAATTGTAATAATCTAAGCGTGTGTGTGTGTGTGTGTGTGTGTGTGTGTGTGTGTGTGTGTGTGTGTTTTGGATTTTTAACGTAGCTTTAAAAAAATTTTCAGTCATATTGCTACGATGTCTGCAGTGTGGCAGTTTATAGTGATGTCTAGCACTGGGGCATCATGCCGCAGACATGTAACATAATGTCCCACCCAGTCACATTATCCTGACACCAGGCCGACCAGTCCTAACACTAACCTCTTAATGCTGAACGCCAAGCGAGGCAGCTGTTAGTACCATTTTTGTAAGTCTTTGGTATGACTTGGCCAGGGATCGAACCCACGACCTCCCGCATCCAAGGCGGACGCTCGAACCACTAGGCCACCGGATCGGTTCTAATCTAAGCGCCAAAATAGTACAGATCTAATAGGGGATTATTTAAAGATGACAGTTTGAACGGTTAACAAAATCGCGTATAAACGTTTATCAACATCACTGTTACCTTGCTGAAGAAAGAAATGATGAGACATTTTTCATATTTAAGATGCATAAACATGAAACACTTTCCTTTTTAGCATCTTGGACAACTATTCATATCAACTGCATACGATTTGGCGTGTTTCAAAGAATGGTTAGGAGAGATTCACATTTCTTATTCCTTTCTCAAACAAATTTATTTACAAATGATAGTACAAATGAAAACTTAATTAATGTTATCCATTATTTTAACATCTGGATATTTTATAAATGTAACTGAAAAATTGCTAAGTAATTTCAATTTTAAACACGTAGGTGCTAGAGACATTACGGTGTTTTATGACAGTAAGAAAA